>JAAGKR010006245.1:43084-44453 GCA_011419295.1 Clarias macrocephalus | reverse complement strand
ACACACACACACACACACAGAGCGAAAGAGACAGAGACAGAGACAGATTATTCCCTTGCCAAACTAGACATGACTTTTGGGAAACACACACATATACACATATACAGACACAATTATTACCGATCAAAACACAAAGAGACGTAGAACATCCTGTGTCTTACAGCCTGTACTCACACACACACACACATGCACACACACACACACCACCTGTCAGTGAGGAGCAGAAAATAAAGCAGTGTACACAGGAGCGAGTCCTGATTAGGAACTGGAACATCTCACTGAACCACAAACACACTGTGACAGTGATGATATTAAAGCAAGATGTAGCACACGGGACGCTTACACACTCATACACTCTATACCTGTGGTTAACACACACACACACACACACACACACACACACACACACACACACACACACACACACACACACACACACCTTGTCATCATCATTGAAACCAGTGATGAACAAAAATAATAATAATAAAAATTCCAAAGAACATGCTAGCATTTTAGCATGACTCGACAAACATGAAAACACAACTAGCGACATGTTTCTGTGGTACAAAAGTTAAAAAGTTATTCAAATATATATAACCAAGTTAAAAACAACTATGGAAATGTCACACATTCAAGTTAAATTAAGGTACAATTGTTTTCTCTCAGCTGGATAACTTTGCTAGCTAGCTAGCAAACACTTTTCTTGCTAGCATTAAACAGGAATAGCGTACACAGGAAAATATCAGACAGTAAAGAATGTACAATTCTCAATTTTTTTTTTAAAAAGCATAAATATCATAAAAACTGATTAAATATGCTGTCATGTGTTTTAGACATGTAAAAAGTAGAGTGTTTTTTTTTTTTTTTTTTAGCTGGCTCATAATATTTATGGTCTCTGCTAATGCTATGTTGCTAATAGTAAGAGGAAAACATTCTCATGGGCATTCCAGTGTATTTACACTACACTACACTGCACACACACATACACACACACACACACACACAGTCATGGGACCTAGTCATTAATACAGTGGAAAGGCCAATGTGACTGATAGACACTTAAAAGTCCAGAGAACAAGCTAGCATTTTAGCATAATTGGCTAAACAATTACAGTAGTTTGTCGTGCAAGGCAAAAAAAAAAAAAATCTTTTCGTTGTCTAAAAAAATACGAGATGAAATACATAAATAAATGTTTTTAGCTTGCTAGCCAGCGTTTAAATTACCTGCTGTGTTTCAGCTAGCTATCTTTGCTAGCTAGCGTATAGTAGTATTAACTTGCTAGCTTGCTCTGTAAAGGCTTCTAAGCAGGAAAATATGACACATTTCTGCTAGTACAGGATGGGAAAGTGATGAATGTTGATTGTTTAT
>JAAGKR010006245.1:25584-38084 GCA_011419295.1 Clarias macrocephalus | reverse complement strand
CAATATAATTTATTATAAAATTTGCATTAATGTATACATTTATTTCACAATATACTGTAAAAGTGTTTTGTTTTTAAAATACTGTATTAATAAGAAATGGTAAAAAAATATTGTAAATGTAATGTATTGTAATGTATATTGTAATTGTAATGTATTGGAAATTTTGTACTTAATCGTTAACTATACATATATACATGCGCACACACTCACATAAAATGTTAAATACTATATTTACTGCTAAAAACAAATGAAGAGAAACCTTAGTCCCGGTTTGACTTGAACACATTGAATGTATGTGGTATGCTTGGTTCATGTCAAAAAAGGACTATGTCTTCCCTTCATGTTTAAATACAGTTTGTCTATCACAGAAATGTCAATCTCTAAGAATCATGATTCTGATATTTTGGTCATATCGCCTAACCCCTAACTGCAACATGCTATATTATTCATATCACACACACACACACACACACACACACACACACACACACACACACACACACACACACAAAGCACACACAGAGTACTATAAATATGATTTAATTGTCCATAATTTAATTAACTGGGAACGACTGCACTCAGGATGGTGTGATTCATTTTCAGCGCACCGTATGATGTAAGAACAACAAACTTTAAGCAGTCACACGCCTAGCGCAAACAACGCTAAAAAAAAAGTGACGAAGGTGCAGGAGATCATAAAAGTGTGTTAATGAGAGCAGCTCGGGAAGTGTTCAGGGCTTTCCTCTCTTCCTCCTGAGGAGATCTGAGGGAGTAACAGAGCCGCGGCCGACGCGCTCGGAGTGCTCGGCTTCCCCTTTTTGTTTCCATTCTGGGCTGGAGAGTTCTCTCGCTTCCTCCGAGAGACACTCAGAGAGTCATCGAGGGTGGTTCTCGAATGGTTTCGTGAAGTTCCTGAACTCTGGGACGGAGAGAACGCACTCTGCTCGTAACGACGCCGATGGGCAGAGACGGTGCGTTTCATCTCCCGCGCACGTTCGGCCACAAACGCGGTGTTCCCTTCGGTTTGTCAGTGTCAGTGTGTGTGTGTGTACTTTTTGGGATTGCACAGTTGTGACACAAAGAAACAGTCTATGTGTGCGTTTGTGTGTGTGTGTGTGTGTGAGTGAGAGGACACACTGTGTTTAATGAGAAGCCAGAGCGACCTCGCCTCGGTGAGCAATTCCACAGCTCGTCTCACATGCCTTCTCTCTCTCTCTCTGACACACACACACACACACACACGTAAACAGACGGGTGCAGGCAGAAACGTTATCACACGTAAACGCCTGGGTTTCAGGTCATTGTGCCCTTGATACTTGGCGGGAGTCACGCACAGAGAAAAAACATAGTCACTCTCCATGGCTACTGTTCTCACAGAAACCAATTCATGAGTCAAGGGTCAATGCCCTCATCATCACCATCATACACACTCACACACACACACACACACACACACACACACACACACACACACATGCACTCAGGTAACACAGAGGGTGTAAAGCGGTCAGCTTCTGGTTACACACTCATCAAGTACAACTTCAGAGTCGTCTCTATTTCTTCAAATTTAAAGGAATCTGTCTTGCTAACAACTTAAAAACACAACTAACCCAAAGGGCAACCTAAACACAAACCTTATTTGGGCAAATGATTTTTCTTTGACAACAAATTTAATTATTTACTCAACAAATTTCTGAATAAACATTACATATTTTGGTAGTTCTGCCCTGGAGGTTAAAACAGCTAACAGAAGAGCGGCTAATGAGTCAGCAAATTGGCTATGAAGCTAGCATCAATCAAACTCCATATCTTATCACGTTTAGTCCATCAAACAAACTTCCAGACATGATTTATGACAGATTTTAAGTAAAAATAAAGTGTAATAAATAAAAATAATACTATAATAACGGTCATTTATATAAGGTCATTGTTAGCAGCAGCGATGGCGACGGCCATCTTTCTGACTCAGTAGTTAGACCTGACTCGGATTACAGGTAAAAAAAATCAACTAATCTGAGGTAAAATATTAACTAATGTTTATATACATTTCTATACTGAGGTATAGATTATTTTTTGAGGCGATTATCTTTTCAGCGCTATCCTGCTAGCTATTAAATGTTGTTTTTTGCCTTGGAGCTAGCAGAGAAGCTAATTAAAGAAAAAAGAAACATAAGAAAAAAGAAACATAAGCCACCAAACACACAGTCAAGGTGACTGAATTTTTTTTGTGGTGAAAAAAGGTGTGTTGTTAATCTGATTATCGTTGTAAATTGATGAAATCCACGCTATATTGCTATTAGCTAATCACAGCTGTTTGCTAATCAGCTATGTTTTGGTTAAAGGATCCTTATGTTTTCGTTTCAGAAATTCTGGACTAGGAGTATGAATATTTAACACATGATGCCTTCGCCTGCCCCCAACCCAAACCTTCATTACACACACACACACACACACACACAGAAAGAGAGAGAAACATAGTAACACACTGTAGCTCAAAGCCTTTCCGGGAATTAGCTACAATATTGACCAGGCACCGAGCAAACAGCTGGCAACTGCAAACACCCACAGACAATGCAGTGCTTATCTCCTGCTTATGCCCCTTAGGGGTCCAGAACACACACACATACACACACACACACACACACACACACACACACACACACACACACACACACACACACACACGCACAGAGAGAGAGAGAGAGAGAGAAAGAGAGAGAGAGAGAAAGAGAGTCACAGTAGGAGGGTTTGCTTGCTCTAAACACTTCACAGGTACTCCTGAGGTGTGAAAGAAGTATAGATAATTAACACAGCGTTTAACGGAGAATGGAATTCCACTGAAAGTCAAGCGGTCGCCATGGTAACGGTGGATTTCCATGACAAATCGTCCGGGCTATGAGGTGTGTGTCATTTTACATTCAAACACGCTCAATCAGTAACAAACACTCTTGTTCCCATCCCACATGCGCGCACACACACACACACACACACACACACACACACACACACACACACACACACAACCTACACACACCCACTCAACCACCCATGCACACATACATAAATACATATACAAACACACATTCAACCATTCATACTTCACATACACCACACACACACACACACACACACACACACATACATATATATGTAGAGAGAGAGATTCAAAGAGAGATTAAAAAGGGTGGCGGTGAGAGACAGACCGTTTATTACTGCTATAACCGAATGAGAACATATTTATTGTGAAAAGCTTCACAGTGCAATAGATTCCGCTGTATCAAACATCCCTTACTCAATAAAGAATAAACACTGAGGCTCTGTTGGTTAGGAAAAGTTTCCACACCGTGCGGTAAGTGACTTAATCCATAAGTGAGTGTGTGTGCGTGTGTGTGTAACACACAGCGTGATTGAGAGAGGCATGTGTGCACCTTCCTACACTCCAGACAGAATTTGCATGAACTCGTTGAGTAGTTGAACATGTGTCTGTCTGTGTGTGTGTGTGTGTGTGTGTGTGTGTGTGTGTGTGTGTGTGTGTGTGGGCGCATGTGCGTGTTGGAGCCTCATTTCTCCGCATGCCACTGACCCTCACACACAAGACACACACCAGTGCAGTATACAGCTGTGTCAATGACATACTGTCCATGTGAGGCTCCCTCTATGTGAGCATGGTCACAGTGACTCTGTGTGTGTGCGTGCGTGTGTGTGAGAGAGAGAGAGAAACAGGTCATTCAACTACTCTATTTCCCTTGTGTCGGGGCCGTCAGCAGGGCCGCAAGCAAGCAAGGCGGGAACAGATGACACACACCTCATACACAAACAAAATCTAGGCTAAATTTCCCATCATTTACACTCACACATTTTCCCCGTTTGAGTGGCAGCCACACGCCCCTGACACAGACACCCACACCCACTATAATGCTTTATAATCCGCCTCAGTGTTTATCATTTGGATACATCTGTATCATGTGGACATTCTACGTGCTCATCTCTAACTCACTCAATATCGTATCATGATATATAGTTTGCAATTGTACAAATCGCGTACAAAATGCATTACCACGCCAAATAAATTCAACTTTTAGAAAAAAAGGATGAGTCCAACATAAATTTTTAAATTGCAGTGATAGAAATGTGGTTGTGATATGGCAAAATATTCTGATACTAAAAAACAAACATTTCCATGAAACTCGATAAGCATAATAATAATAATAATAATAATACCATAAATAACAAAGAAACTGAAACAAAGGTGCAGAAACAGATTATTCTGTACTTCTATTCAGTTCCTCGATGCAGTACGTAAAAACAGAGTGAAAGCTGCTGTTAAAATGCATCAATATACTGATATGAAAAAAAAAAAAACAGCAAATTTTTAGCTGAACGCCTCTGTCAGTAAGTACTGACTTTTTCCTATGGTTGTGCAAACTTTCTGGGTTTTGTGTAACTCATCGAAATGGATCTAAAAATCCATTTCTTTAGCAATATTTTCATATTTTTTGCTAGCAAAATGTCAAAAACACTACATACATATTTTGTGGAGATGCTGGAAAACTTTTTGTGTGGCAATTCAAGTATTGCCAACTGACTAATAATAATGATAATCATAGTAATTTTACACTTTAATTCATATACTGTATGTTTTCATTTGAGGTGGAAAAAATGTTGCTGTTTTTCTATAATCCTACAGGTGATGCTCAAAACTATTCACAAAGCCCAGCGTGTGGTAGGAGCAAATAATTTGCTATGTTTGTTTAGTATTGATATTTATAAAATCGTAATACAAATCAAATCGGCATCTAAGTACTGTGACAATATTGTATCGGGAGATCCTTGGTGATTCCTTTCTCTAATAGGCACTATGTATTGTGAAAACATTGTTTATTATATTAAGTATATTTTCGGCTAAGTTCAAGTGTGGTGTAAAAGATCAAGATTATGATGTTAAATCATACATATATGCATTTAGAGTAGTAGACACACACAAATTCCTGACTTAAAACTTTTGACTAAACTTTTACTATGAAGCAAAGCCTTAACTAACACACCATAACTATTAAAACACACCATAACTATTAAAACACACCATAGGATGCTGGATAAGAAATAAAACACAATGTTTTATTCAATCACCAACAGGATGACGTCATGAAGCACAGTTACTCTTAACACCTGTAGGTTGATTATTTTCCTGCAACACCACATATGCCAAAGTTGCATTCCTTTTGTGCTACACCAGTCTGTGCTTTTTTTAATCTAATGTTCTCACCTATCTGCAAGGCAAGTTAGCACTTGCCTTATAGCAGCTACAAAACGAGTGCACCTGTTGACCAATCAGAATCAAGCATGCAACAAGTTCAGGAAAAGGTTATCTCTGTAGCTGCTATGTCCTAGATTATTATAATTTCTGTGTATGTAGTGTCCACACTGAGGAAAAACAAAAGATTCCTCAAGGCTCCAGGATTGATACTTAAAACCCAAGCGGCACAGATCTGTGCTGGCAAAAATACATTTACTGTATATGCAGTATATATATATACACACGAGGTTTCTCATGCACTCTTTATAACACTACTGGTGCACACTATCCAGGTGTGTGTGTGTGTGTGTGTGTGTGTGTGTGACTGAAAAGGAACTGGCACTTACAGGAACTTGAGCCGGACCTGTTCATTGTCCGGGTTACAGTAGAGTCTCTCCAGCTGCTCCTGCGCGTCCTCGGCGACGCTCTGCCAGACGCGCGTGTCCGCGCGCCGGATCTGCCAGTGGTACGGCAGCGCAGTGTGGTGCCGCGCGCACTCGCTGCCGTACGGGCACGCGCCGCGCAAGAAATCCACGCAGACGTGCACGGCGTCGTCCTGGCGCGTGTGGTACTGCAGCTGCATGAGCAGCTCGAACACTAGATCCAGAGAGGCCTCGTCGGTCTTGTCGCGGAAAAGCTCGCCGTGCGCAAGGGCGCCGTGACCCGCCGCCGCTTTGTCCTCCTCCGCCGCCGCAGCCGCCGCCGCCGCGGCCGCCGGTGCTGTCGGTGTCGCCGCCGCGTCCCGCGAGGTCGCCTCGCTGCCGGGGTCTCGGTCCGCGCCGGCCTTGCTGCCGTTGCCGTCCGCTTTCTCCTCGAGCTCCACCGCCACCGCCGCGGCGCACATCAGGCTCGGCCGCGCGGACGCAGGCGCCGTAGTCCGCGGCACGAAGATGCCGTCTCCGGCCAACAAGTCGTCCATGGTGCTCAGGATGGGGTCCTCCAGCGCCCGCAGGCACTTCGCGTCCAGCTTCCTCTGCGCGTGCTTCTTCTTAAAACACGGCTTCACCAGCGGGATCTTCTCCACGAGCCCGAGCCGGCGGTCCGAGAACTCCCCATCGGCCATCGCCAGGCTTCCCAACACCTTATCTCCACTGTCTTCCGCTTCCGGCATCATGCCTAAACTTGTCTCCATATATTCTAAAAACACACACACACACACACACACAGATATAAATATAACGTCAACTCACATCCATGAGTCTCTCGCTTTCTGTATATTAGTCACGCATTGTATTTCCATTCTGCACGGATCATCAGCCTGAGTCACTTAAAACGAGAGGTAACCTACAACCTGGCGCGCTGAAGCGAAACGGAAAACGACGAGTCACATCGGATCACGACCTCCAGTTCCACAATATATATGTATATATACATACACCCCCTTCAACAGCCCTAGTCCTAACGCCTCATGCACTATTGCTTAAGTCGGCTCATGTAATTGTAATGAAAGTGCGCACAAAGACAAGGACATGTCGTATCCGTATCCGTATGTACGATCTGGGTCTTGATTCCGATGTTTTTTTTTTTCTTTTCTTTTCTTTCTTGGCTCAAGAGTCTACGTGCTGGTGCTGAAGGGCTGCTCGAGCGACTCCGCACGTATCTCTCTCACACACACACACATACACGCGCACACATACACACACAAAGCACAAAGCAAAAACGGCTTTCTATAGCTTATATTAAAAGAAAAGAAAAAAAAAACTAAACTGCACGACATATCCTTAACGAGAACCCGATGACTTGTCAGGAGGGCGAGTGCGCGCACGGCTCCAGCTCCATATGGCTCTCGCGCGTACCTGTGAACACTCCGGTTTCTCCCGCAGCGCCGTCCCGCTCAAGCCGCGCTCCCGTCCGAGCATGAGAACCTCACCGCGGGGTTGGCAGCAAAAGACGAGGAGGCGGACAGCGCGCGACGGCCAGAGCGCTCGCGCATGGACCGGACGCGCGCGCTTCCCTTTGATCCACGGTTTTGTCCTTCCGCGCGGGGACGAAACGCACTCCTATCCGCACGTAGCACCGTCCCGACCGACTCGTGCGAGTGTGCGTTCTCTCTCTCTCTCTCTCTCTCTGTGTGTGTGTGCGCGCGCGCTCTCTCGCGCTCTCTCTCTCTCTCTCTCTGTTTCGAGCTCACGGGGCGGGGCTTGTTGGAGCACCGGACCGGGAGCAGAGAAGAAAAAAAAAATAGACCAGGAAGTCAAGCGCGTACGAGTTGACTCATCGGACCGGGTATTTTTGCGCTTATAACGAAATGCGCATAAACAAGCTTAAATAATTTAACTCATATAAAGATGCACACCAATTAAATGCGACGTTGTTTCATATGTGTTATTCTCCCTCTCGCTCTGTGTGTGTGTGTGTGTGTGTCCGCGCGCGTTGTTGTAGGATTATGTAGGTAGCTCATGACACCTTCCGGTAAAACGGTAAAGAACCGGGCCACAGGTTAATACAGGGCATTCTTTGAAAACTAAAAAAAAATATTAAATAAAACACACACAAACGCACACACACATGATGGCAAAAAAAAAAAAAAACCAACAGTGTTTGACTGATAGTACTTATATGGTACTAAGACTTAGTGTAAGTCTTAGTGTCCGTCCCAAGCCCGAACAAATGAAGACGAGAGGCGGTCCACGAGTGCTGATAATAGACAATAACGATTCAATTCAATTTTATTTGTATAGCGCTTTTAACAACGGTCATTGTTAAAGCAGCTCTACGGAATCAAAAGAAGATTCTGGAAATGTGTATGATGTGTGAGAAAATATGCATGAATCAGAACGATCTGATTGTCCCTGATGAGCAACACGAGGGCGACGGTGCTGAGGGAAAAAACTCCCTGAGATGGCAATGGGAAGAAACCCTGAAAGGAACCACCCAGCAAACATTTGGATGTTGAAATGACGTCCCTCTGACACGTCCCGTCATGGTTGAAAAAAGAGGTTCCGAAATGAAAGTTATCTGATTCACAACAGCTGCCATTAATGGTCTTCAAACGTCTCAAATGTTTGCTGGGAGGGTATATATTGAACAACAGTTAGCTAAAAGTCAAAGTAACAGCTATACATGCAACCCCCAGACAACTGTAGACTTGTACGAACGTACCTGAATGCATTATTAGGAAATGCTCTGTGTCACATATTTGAACCAATTCATGCCGTCCTACCACGACGTTTTTGGCCTGGGAGACGATCTCGCAGACGGACCAAGGTTTGCTGGGCAGACTCAACAGCGAACCCATCCTCATTGGGGTGATAAAGGATAGCAGGGATTGATCTGCAGTCATACTGTGTGTTCGGAGGCTGGAAGTTCGATATTACAGATGATGTTTTTAAGTTAATATGGAGTCCAGTTCAGTATTGGAGGCTCAGGTAGAAAACTGGAGGAAATTCCAGTCCTGACTATTGAGGACACACTTATGTGATACAACAGTTAATTTCGTCCGAGCAAACCGATTGGATGAGAGGCAGTCCATGAGTGCTGATAACAGACGATTACGGCACTGGCATGTTTAACTATGTGTATCACTTCACGATGAATGTGTTCCAATAATCGTTAGTTACACCTATGTTATACAACAGCAATCCGATTGGACAAGAGGCAGTCCATAATGCTGTTAAAAGAAGAAAAAGAAGACATAGTTAGTAACCTAGCAATCGATCATGTGACAGAAATTTCAAAGCACTTTTCTAAGTCGTTCTGTGTATGAACGTCTGATGAATGTCTAAATGTACTAAATACTGTCCACCTCTCCTCAGCTTTTGGCTACATAGTAGCAGTACGATTTTAATCTACTTTCACTCCTGTTAATTACACTAACTGTCAATCGCCAGCTTCTCCAGTTACAGTTAGTTACTTCCACCAGGTATACGGAAGGGTATGAGTAGGCGGAGCAAAATAACTGGTCAAATAAATAATTAAACAAATCATAATCTGTGGTTACCAAATGGGTGTTTGTGGAACAGTTGTATAAAAGCAGTATCGCACCCGAGGTCATGCTGTCCTGCTGGATATACAGTAGTGCGACTGTGTTGCCTCACGCCTCCGACCGCATCACAGCCGTGCTATATCCAGCAATATAGCACGACCTCCAGGGTGATATCGCTTGATTATAACAATGATGCACTTATGTTATAAATGTTATAAGAAGGATGCTTTTATGTTCTAAAAATTAGTTTTAAGAAAGATGCACTTTTAATTGTTGCCATGTCACATTGATCTTTTTTCAACCCAGGTATGAAACTTGTATGAAACCTGCGTGTGCATCTCTGGAAACCGAGCGTTCGAGGAAACTCTGAGTTTTCGGTTGTGTTGAATTTCCTTTTGTACTTGGTGTTCAGCCAAAAGTGTCCAGCCCTGAAATCATATAATCACCTGGCTTAAGCTTGCTTCCTATTTATAAAATATAGAAAAAGCTAATAGGTGCCTTGTCAAACAGAATTACGGTCAACTTCAAAATTATTGGCACCCGCGCCCTAAACAAACAGTAAAGAAATGACACACAGGCGTATAATATTTTACACCTGATTTGAGAATGATCTTATTTTCTTATTTTCTGACTCAAAATATATATTTAGTCCAATTTCTAAAGGTAGCACAGTGATGGTTATTGGCAAAATTATTGGCATCCTGTATAATAGAGATAGACAGTAAGACTCCTGAGTCACTTCCTGTCATGTCTTATGAGGTCAAGGTAATTCTTGAGAGAGCGTAATTTGAATCTTCAAATTTCCTCCATAGTTGAAATCAGATCTAATCAATTTCATTTGTGTAACACTTTTAACAATGCTCATTGCAGCAAAACAACTTTACAGAATTAAAAATGTATGTAAATAAATGAAAACATGTACAGGGAAACAAAAGTTTTCAGTGAGTCAGAGATTTCATGTCTATTCCTGTATTGAGTCAATAACTTCATATAAACATAGGGACAAATATTCATCATTTGGCTAAGAAACCAGGTTTTATGCTGAAATATCTTATACTCTCTGAAAAAAAAACACGTCTAATCTGTACCATTTCTTTGTCTTTGTGGTGCTTCCTTTACTAAGATTTTTTTTTTTTAACCTGGCAATAATTTTGCCAAATATGTATTTGAATTCAATGTTTAATTCAGTGTCAATATCGATCACGAAACCAGCAAAACATTTATGTTGAATTAACACAAAAGGGGGAATAAAAATGCTCTGAACGATTAAACTTTTTCCCCTGGATCACAAAGCTGAAGGAAAAGCGCTCGTGCGTGGATGAACGTGCCTACACGTGTTCTCTTCCATCAAACCTGAAACCTGGAATGAAACAAAATGACGTCTGTACATTCCCATGAGCGCACAGCAAGCAAGCAGTAAATACACAAAGTGCTGAACCGAACCATCAGTTTGTAACTGTATTACGATTCAAGACTAAACATGTCCATGAAATTGTAATGACCAGGACACTTCCTCAGGTCAGCTTAATGAGAGTGAATCATCTGTAAAACACAACGTTACTCAAGATTACTTAAGGATTTATACAGTAGTGTGTAGTTTAACCTTAAGAGGTACTAGATAGCCCTATTTGGACGTGATTAGTTCTAAGGTGGTGTAATACTCGTCTGAGCGTTAGACAGGAGATACAGTGCCGTGGCCTGACCTTAAACGGCCTGTTCATGCTCAAAAACCCTCCAGCGGGCCTGAATTAAAACAATTATGAAAAGTAGAGTGGGACAAAATTCTCCCACAGTGATGTGAAAGACTCATTATCCCAAATGCTTAAGTGCAGTTGTTACCAGCAAGGGTGGCACAATCAGTTATTAGGTTTAGGGGGCATTTACTTTTTCACATATGGTCAGGCAGCTTGTTTTTCTGCATTTCGTTGATCTCAATCATTTAAGTGTGATGAATATGCAAAAAAAGAAAAGAAAAAAAGAAAAACAATTATGTAAATAAAAATTTGCATTTAATTTTGTATTACAACAAGGTGTGTAGCGTATGTGTGTGTAGTGTGTAATTTTTTGTGCAAACATTATGAAGACAATCTCTGTGTTATACCCGCCTGAATTATCATAATTACTGTAAATATCCTCTAGCAACATAACTTAATACACATAGTGTGCTTACAAAATAGTACGCTCCTTACTTTGATAAGTTTAATAATCATTAATGATGTCTGTGCAGTGTTGTTTAAGGGATTACGAGGGCAGTTTTAAATGTGTCCGGGGAGTGTATGAGAAGTGAAACTAATAAAAATGCGAAAGAGAAAGCGAGAGAGAGAGATTAAGTGTTGTATGTGACTTCTGCCTTAATAATAATAAAAAACATCAGCCTAGTGCTTATTCTGTACCTTAGCCAAAAATAAATAAATAATAATTAATAAATAAAAAATCAGCCTAGTGCTTATTCTGTACCTTAGCCAAAAATAAATAAATAAATAAATCAGCCTAGTGCTTATTCTGTACCTTAGCCAAAAATAAATAAATAAATAAATAAATAGATAAATAAATAAATAAATAAAAAATCAGCCTAGTGCTTATTCTGTACCTTAGCCAAAAATAAATAAATAAATAAATAAATAAATAAATAAATAAAAAATCAGCCTAGTGCTTATTCTGTACCTTAGCCAAAAATAAATAAATAAATAAATCAGCCTAGTGCTTATTCTGTACCTTAGCCAAAAATAAATAAATAAATAAAAAAATTAAAAAATCAGCCTAGTGCTTATTCTGTACTTTAGCCAAAAATAAATAAATAAATAAATAAATTTAAAAAATCAGCTTAGTGCTTATTCTGTACCTTAGCCAAAAAATAAATAAATAAATAAATAAATAAATAAATAAAAAATCAGCCTAGTGCTTATTCTGTACCTTAGCCAAAAATAAATAAATAAATAAATCAGCCTAGTGCTTATTCTGTACCTTAGCCAAAAATAAATAAATAAATAAATAAATAGATAAATAAATAAATAAATAAAAAATCAGCCTAGTGCTTATTCTGTACCTTAGCCAAAAATAAATAAATAAATAAATAAATAAATAAATAAATAAAAAATCAGCCTAGTGCTTATTCTGTACCTTAGCCAAAAAATAAAAATTTAATAAAAAATAAAAAAATCAGCCTAGTGCTTATTCTGTACTTTAGCCAAAAATAAATAAATAAATAAATAAAAATCAGCCTAGTGCTTATTCTGTACCTTAGCCAAAAAATAATAATAATTAATTTTAAAAAATCAG
>JAAGKR010006245.1:0-25564 GCA_011419295.1 Clarias macrocephalus | reverse complement strand
TACCCAAAAAACAAAAAAAAAAAAAAAAAAAAAAAAAAATCAGCCTAGTGCTTATTCTGTACTTTAGCCAAAAAATAAAAAATAAAAAAATAATAAAAAAATCAGCCTAGTTCTTATTCTGTACCTTAGCCAAAAAATAAAAATAAATAAATATTTTTAAAAAATCAGCCTAGTGCTTATTCTGTGCCTTAGCCAAAAATTAAATAAATAAATAAAATGAAAAGAAAATCAGCCTAGCGCTTATTCTGTACCTTAGCCAAAAATAAATAAATAAATAAATAGATAATTAAAAAATCAGCCTAGTGCTTATTCTGTACCTTAGCCAAAAAAAATAAAAATGTAAAAAAAATCAGCCTAGTGCTTATTCTGTACCTTAGCCAAAAATAAATAAACAAATACATAAGTAAAAATCAGCCTAGTGCTTATTCTGTACCTTGACCAAAAATAAATAAATAAATAAATAAAATCAGCCTAGTGCTTATTCTGTACCTTAGCCAAAAATAAATAAATAAATAAATAAATAGATAAATAAATAAATAAATAAAAAATCAGCCTAGTGCTTATTCTGTACCTTAGCCAAAAATAAATAAATAAATAAATAAATAAATAAATAAAAAATCAGCCTAGTGCTTATTCTGTACCTTAGCCAAAAAATAAAAAATAAATAAAAAATAAAAAAAATCAGCCTAGTGCTTATTCTGTACCTTAGCCAAAAAATAAAAATTTAATAAAAAATAAAAAAATCAGCCTAGTGCTTATTCTGTACTTTAGCCAAAAATAAATAAATAAATAAATAAAAATCAGCCTAGTGCTTATTCTGTACCTTAGCCAAAAAATAATAATAATTAATTTTAAAAAATCAGCTTAGTGCTTATTCTGTACTTTAGCCAAAAATAAATAAATAAATAAATAAATAAATAAATAAATAAAAAATCAGCCTAGTGCTTATTCTGTACCTTAGCCAAAAATAAATAAATAAATAAATCAGCCTAGTGCTTATTCTGTACTTTAGCCAAAAATAAATAAATAAATAAATAAAAATCAGCCTAGTGCTTATTCTGTACCTTAGCCAAAAAATAATAATAATTAATTTTAAAAAATCAGCCTAGTGCTTATTCTGTACTTTAGCCAAAAATAAATAAATAAATAAATAAATAAATAAATAAATAAAAAATCAGCCTAGTGCTTATTCTGTACCTTAGCCAAAAATAAATAAATAAATAAATCAGCCTAGTGCTTATTCTGTACCTGAGCCAAAAAAATAAAAAAATAAAAAAATTAAAAAATCAGCCTAGTGCTTATTCTGTACCTTAGCCAAAAAATAATAATAATTAATTTTAAAAAATCAGCTTAGTGCTTATTCTGTACCTTAGCCAAAAAAATAAAAATAAATAAATAAATCAGCCTAGTGCTTATTCTGTACCTTAGCCAAAAAAAAAAAAAATGAATAAAAAAAAATCAGCCTAGTGCTTATTCTGTACCTTAGCCAAAAAAAATAAATAAAATAAATAAATAATAAAAAAATCAGCCTAGTGCTTATTCTGCACCTTAGCCAAAAATAAAAATAAAAATAAAAAAATTAGCCTAGTGCTTATTCTGCACCTTAGCCAAAAAAAAAAAAACAAATAAATAAAAAAAATCAGCCTAGTGCTTATTCTGTACCTTAGCCAAAAAAAATAAAAATGTAAAAAAAATCAGCCTAGTGCTTATTCTGTACCTTAGCCAAAAATAAATAAACAAATACATAAATAAAAATCAGCCTAGTGCTTATTCTGTACCTTGACCAAAAATAAATAAATAAATAAATAAAATCAGCCTAGTGCTTATTCTGTACCTTAGCCAAAAAAAATAAATAAATAAAAAATCAGCCTAGTGCTTATTCTGTACCTAAGCCAAAAAAATAAAAAAATAAAAAAAATAAAAAATCAGCCTAGTGCTTATTCTGTACTTTAGCCAAAAATAAATAAATAAATAAATAAATTTAAAAAATCAGCTTAGTGCTTATTCTGTACCTTAGCCAAAAAATAAATAAATAAATAAATAAATAAAAATCAGCCTAGTGCTTATTCTGTACCTTAGCCAAAAAAAAAATAATAATAATAAATAAATAAAAAAAATCAGCCTAGTGCTTATTCTGTACCTTAGCCAAAAAAAATCTTGTTTTTTTTTTGTTTTTTTTTTAAGTGCTAACTGCAAAGCTATGTGCGGAATGCGACTCTTCCCTGCAACACGACACTTTTTAACACCAGATCTCCTTAAAACACGTAACTGTCCTTACCAAGCCCTTGAAATCGCCGCCTTCACTTTACCTTAAGTTAAAGTCTCATGTATGAAGCACAAGGGGCAGTGAATGCATCGTGTCTCAATAACCAGAAATAATACTATAGACGTCCCAGTTGTGTCTAGAAGGAAAAGAAAAGTTCATTTGAGCCAAACTAAAAGAGTTTTCTTAGAGACTTGAGACGGGGTTTAACCTTGTGCTAGTTTGTCGAGACGATACACTCTGACGCGTACTGTGTACTCCCTCGTCCTTCGTGTTGTTGTTCTTCTCCCGAAGAATTCACAAGCTGCTAGTTTGTCGAGACGATACACTACGTTGTGTATATTTTCTCATCCTTCATGTTGTTCTTTTTTTTTTAAAGATTTAAAAATATGAACAATAACTGAGCTTTAGGAATGGCCTCTTGATCTTCTTTGATGGCTTCAGCAGCATTTACACCAAAAGATTTGCAGATTATTGAGGAGCATGTTAATTATTGTCAGTCGTTAAGGAAGATCTAAGATCAGCAGGTTAATAAACAATTCGGGTATGCAAGAAATATCCTGAAACTCTATTAAGTTAAGAATCTTAAATTAAGATCTTCTCTGGTTCCCTCTGGTACGTTGTGTTGATCTTCCTAATTTATAAATAGGACGTCTGGGGATTTGACCCGCTGATCTGCTGTAGATGATGGGAGGTGCCCATAACCAGACAAACACAAGTGCTTTTTTTAAACCCCAAGGCTTTCTGGGATTGCAGTAGAAGATGGGGGGAGGATGAAGGTTGTGGCCTGGAGTCGTCATTTGGGTCAAAAGAGAGAAGTCAGCCAAAACAAAGAGCCTCCTATTGTGTCGTTGCCCAAAGAAGACAGGAAGACGGAAACAATACCGAGTTCTTGAGGCATTCCACCTCCACACGCCCCCCTCCTATCCACCCCCCCACCACCACCCTTCAGGCTCATTTACACACGGGGCAAATCTCCCAGCGGGCAAAGCCGGGATCAAAGCTGCTCAGTTTTCTCAGGGCCACCAAAGATGCAGGAGAAAAAAGGTCAAAGGTCGGGCAAAACATTTGGAAAAGCCAAAGTCATCCCTCTCCTTGACCGCAGGACACCGCTTCATGACAAACACAAGGTTTTAGATCCACCTCCCTTCAGGAGCTTGGGGTCATTTGCGTAACAGCATGACTCATCCCCGTCTTCTGCCTCGTCACTGCGTGAAAACAAAAGGCAAACCGATAGCAGGCGCAAAGCCCAACCCTTCAGGGAGCAGTCAGGTTTTAATTAAACCAGACAGTACGTACGGAGTAAAAGACTCGGTGTCATGCTGTTATGGCGGAATAATCCGTAACTGTCCACAGAGCGGTGCGATCAAGCTGATTCCACTCAAAAGAGGAAAATCTTTTCCTCTAACAGCAAGTCACCGAGTACTTTAAGCCGCTTACACCCATTCGACAGTTAAAAAAGAAAAAAAAAAAAACTTAATTTTTTAAAAATCTGGTTAGACTTGTTTTTAATTTGTCGAGCGATTATAGCAGCTATAAGCACTGGCTCTTCACTAACTGTTTATCGACATGAATAACGCCGCCCCTCCCCCCCCACACACACACACACGCAAAACACAAAACGAAAAAGGAAAAAAAAAAACTTCCCTGTTCTGAATGTGTCAGTTTTGATTTAAATCATATCAACAATTATTCACGTATACAAAAGTAAGTAAATATCTTTATTTGTCATTGGGATGGAAACAATGAAACAGCAAAGCAACTCCTGACCCACACAGCATGCACGAGAATAAATAAATAATATATTTATATATAATATATATTTTATAACATTATAATAAATATATTATCATAAAATGTATATTATAAAAATTTTTATATAAAAAAAAAACTAAAAATAGAATAATATTAATAAGATAAAAATAAATGTTCTTTCGGCTGCTCCCACCGAGGCGTCGCCACAGCAGACCGTCTGATCCGGACGCACACAACTTTGGCACAGGTTTTATGCCAGATGTCCTTCTTGACGTAACCCTACCTATTTTTTCCGGGCTTGGAACCAGCACCGCATACAGTGTCTGGATGTTTGAGCATGGGGTGGGAATTGAAACCTACGACTGAGCCACCAATGGGCTAGAAGATCATAAGAGTAAAAATGATCATTTTACTCGAATAAAATGACTTTTATAAAATGATTAATTTAAAAAATAATTGCTGCTTGGAGACTTAAGTGCTCTTAGTGTACTGGGATCGGCTCCAGGCCACCCACAGCCAGGGGAAAGCGGTAAAGACAATGAGTGAGTGAGTGACTAAAAATAATTACATTAATAATAATAATAATATTAATACATAAATAAATAAATAAATAAAAGTGCAAGTACTATATGTAGTAGAAGTACGGTAGAAGATGGTGGTGTGCAGGAACGCAGCAGCTTTGAGCTCTTCCAGCCAACATAGTCTTGTTTCTTATGCATTAAAAGAACCATTTAAAATCTAGCACGAAACACAGGGATGGAAAAACGGCCAAGAAATGCAATTCCTCTAAACTAAGTCATACGGTGTCACCGTTGGCTTGAACTTAGTTTCTATGCAAACAGCTTAAGTCAACAAGCGTAGTCTGTCCTAGTAGGATAAGATGTCTCACTGCACTAGTGTGTTGACTTTTTGCCCTGGCCATGACCCTGATTCAGATTCCCATTGTTTAGCTCAAGGCCCTGGCGAGTCTAGGCTTCGGACACCAGTTGCACGTTTTCTCACGTAGTGAGTCTAACTGACGTTTGGTGGTGAAAGCTAAAAACGGCAGCGTGGTTGTGGTTCAACAGTCGAGGTTCAGGGTTACTGATGAGAAGGTCGGGGGTTCACGGCCCGCCAGGAAACCTGTAGCATGGCTGAAGCTACTTCTAACAAGCTGGGACGTGTGTAAATACAGATTCAGTGTGCTGTAAGAAATGACTGTAACACAGAAACAACATTGGCTTTAAGTAGTAACCGCTCAGGCTATTTACTTATTAGCAACTTAATTAAAACAACAACAACTGAGTTTTAAACCTTAAACGATTTGAGGCAACAGATTTAATCAAAGACTTTAAATAAAGTCTGATTACACTAGATGTATTTGAGAATTAGAGCAAATGTTTGAATTGGTCCCTAACCAGGATCGCTAAACTCGTGTTAGTGAGCAAAAGCTGAAAAAGTGCAGCATGAAGTGTTTTCTAGAGGAGTTGGGACGCTGGTTCTGCGCAGGAACACTCCCACTGAGCTGAAATGGAATGAAAAGAGATGATGAAGGAAACTGAAACTCATTTGACTGAAGTTTTCGTTTGACTCACTATCATATAAACCCAGTTCACTGACCAAACTCCAAGCTGACACCTCTAGAGATTAGATTAAGTTTCATTTTACTTTTATTTTATATAAATTACTTTTATATAATTTCATATTAATGTTATTCTGTGAGGCTCAAAGGCATAGACATTTTTATACTATAATTCTACTTTTATTTTTATTTGTACATTATATTATATTATATTATATTATATTATATTATATATCAGTTTTTTTCAGTTACTGATATTAATAAAAATATTTAATAGTCATTAATTTTAATCTATTTGTGTGAACAATGCAAAACAAACAAACAAACAAACAAACAAACAAATCAATTTTTAAAAATGTTTAAAATAGTACATTATTGAATTTACTAGGAAAAAAAATCCCAGACACAAAAGTAATCAAATCCCTGTTTATATTAAGACTATAGAAACAAAAAAAATATATTATAACGAATGTTGTTATAACATATGTTGTTGTTATTATAATATTTTCATAATAATTCCAGAAGAAAAAGAAATCTGTTATTTTTTTCTTTCAGCTGCACTATTGTTCAAGCTGCTGTCACAGAAAACTAATCAACACCTCCCGACCAATCAGAATCCAGCATTCAAAAGCGGCATGCTATAATGAGGTGTTCACTAATCCCCGACTTATCCGGTTTAAAAACAAACCTGAAATTAGGACAGAAAGTTCTGCAACATGTTCGAGCATGAAGCAGGGAGGATGGACGCAAGCCAACATGTCGCGCTGAAAGACAGAGAGAGAGAGAGAGAGAGAGAGAGAGAGAGAGAGATGGAATTTTAATGATTCGACACAAACCCATCCAGCAGGTTGCCGTCTCCGAGATGCCACACATGCCTCAGATGAAGGGACAAGAGTCACATCAATACTAATGAAAAGAAATATGTACATGGTGAATAAATTAAAGTGAAAAGCAAAAAGCATATTTTAGATTTCTTTCCTGGGAAAGAGAGTACAGTAATCACGCCTGTAATATTAATCCGGGTGACTAACTGAAAAGAGGAACGGAAATTTGTCACACAGCAATGACCGAGCAATAAAGAACAAGAACAAAAAAAAAAACCTCTCAGGAATCCACTCACGTCCTGATGAACTCATGATGACTTCAGACTTCAGATTCATCACGGTAACATGCCGGTGCGCATCAGCTGAACAAATATTAACACAAACGCATAAATCATAACTTTTTTTGTTATTAAACTATATGTTCTATAATAATTTCTAGATTGTACTACCACTAATTCCCTTACCAGCATCTCTCATTTTTTTCCTTTGCTCTTTAATATGAAGAAATTCTGTTGCTATGGTAACATTGTTTTCAATGCTTTGATCCTGGAGACTCCTTCCATCAATGTTCAGTAAACATCTCCATGTCTGCGTACAGGAGTGAAGAGTCTACCGTTACTATAGCAACAGTAATTGAGTGTACTCAGTGTGTGACGTGGATATAAATGTTTGTTGATTTGATTAGTGTAGCATTTTGTTGTGTTTCTTCGCTGTCACAACAGCTCACAGTTTCAATTCAGGGTGAAGTGTGTGTGTGTGTGTGTGTGTGTGTGTGTGTGTGTGTGTGTGTGTGTGTGTGTGTGTGTGTGTTACTTTCCTTTCTGCGTGGCAGAGATTGTTTTCAGAACGACTGGCCGCTTTCCTTTCTCAGCACGGCCGTGTGGAAACAGGGGGAGGCCCTCGGCTCTGCTGCTCGCCGCTCCTGTGAGTGACACGCCGGAGGAATCCGCTCCGCTCGCCTGTCAGGAATGTACCTCTGACGTCCCACGCAGAAACACACACACACACACACACACACACACACACACACACACACACACACACACACACACACACACAGTCCCCTGACATGTTTCCCTGCTTAACAGCAGTTTGTCCCAAGAGGACTTTCCTTCACCTGTCTCACCGCTCAGCTGTTCCAAGACTCACCTGTCTCACCTCTTTCTCTGCTGCATCACCTCTTTCACCTGTCTCACCTTTCACACCTGTCTCACCCTCACACATCTGTCTCACCTTCTCAGCTCTTTCACCTGTCTCACCCTCTCAGCTCGTTCCTCGTTTTCACCTGTCTCACCCCTCCCATCTGTCTCACCCTCTCAGCTCTTTCACCTCTTTCACATGTCTCACCTTTCACAACTGTCTCACCCTCACACATCTGTCTCACCTTCTCAGCTCTTTCACCTGTCTCACCCTCTCAGCTCGTTCCTCGTTTTCACCTGTCTCACCCCTCCCATCTGTCTCACCCTCTCAGCTCTTTCACCTCTTTCACATGTCTCACCTCTCACCCCTGTCTCACCCTCTCAGCTCTTTCACCTGTCTCACCTTTCCCATCTGTCTCACCCTCTCAGCTCGTTCCTCGTTTTCACCTGTCTCACCCCTCCCATCTGTCTCACCCTCTCAGCTCTTTCACCTCTTTCACATGTCTCACCTCTCACCCCTGTCTCACCCTCTCAGCTCTTTCACCTGTCTCACCTTTCCCATCTGTCTCACCCTCTCAGCTCGTTCCTCGTTTTCACCTGTCTCACCCCTCCCATCTGTCTCACCCTCTCAGCTCTTTCACCTCTTTCACATGTCTCACCTCTCACCCCTGTCTCACCCTCTCAGCTCTTTCACCTGTCTCACCTTTCCCATCTGTCTCACCCTCTCAGCTCGTTCCTCGTTTTCACCTGTCTCACCCCTCCCATCTGTCTCACCCTCTCAGCTCTTTCACCTCTTTCACATGTCTCACCTCTCACCCCTGTCTCACCCTCTCAGCTCTTTCACCTGTCTCACCTTTCCCATCTGTCTCACCCTCTCAGCTCGTTCCTCGTTTTCACCTGTCTCACCCCTCCCATCTGTCTCACCCTCTCAGCTCTTTCACCTCTTTCACATGTCTCACCTCTCACCCCTGTCTCACCCTCTCAGCTCTTTCACCTGTCTCACCTCTCACACCTGTCTCACCCTCTCAGCTCTTTCCTCACTTTCACCTGTCTCACCTTTCCCATCTGTCTCACCCTCTCAGCTCGTTCCTCGTTTTCACCTGTCTCACCCCTCCCATCGGTCTCACCCTCTCAGCTCTTTTACCTCTTTCACATGTCTCATCTCTCACCCCTGTCTCACCCTCTCAGCTCTTTCCTCGCTTACACCTGTCTCACCTCTCCCACCTCTCTCACCCTCTCAGCTCTTTCACCTCTTTCACATTTCTCACCTATCACACCTGTCTCACCCTCTCAGCTCTTTCCTCTCTTTCACCTGTCTCATCCTTCTTGCCTGTTTCAACAATCTCACCTGTCTCTCTCAGCAGTCTCACCTCTCACACCTGTCTTAACTACCTCAGCTGTTTCAACTGTCTCACCTCTCACACCTGTCTCACCTCCCTCAGCTGTGCTACATGTCAAGCATCTGACATATTTCAGTTGCGTCTCCTCTGCTTGTTCACTCCGGATGTTTTTCCCGAACTCCCAGTGGCCTGCAGCGAAGTGGGTTGACAGCTGTCTGTGATGCATTCCCATCTGTGTATGCACACACACACACACACACACACACACACACACACACACACACACACACACACACACACACACACCTCATGCTGACCCAGAAATAATAAGAGGCAAGGGTACAGATAGACAGATAGATAGATAGACAGATAGATAGACAGATAGATAGACAGATAGATAGACAGATAGATAGACAGATAGATAGACAGATAGATAGACAGGTAGATGGACAGAGAGACAGACAGACATGACGCACACCGGCGTTCCCGTGTGAGCTTCATGGGAAACACTTTGAGGGCACAGCACTCCGACAGGAAGCAGGATCGTTTATTAGAATGAGTTTTCATTCCCAACTGAAGATTCTGATGATAAACAGTTGTTGTGTTGCCATAGCGACCACCTGTGTGTGCTTCCTGTAGAGCGAGAGGTCCGTGCGTACTCACTGTGTCCATCAGCCGTATGGAATGTCCCTCTTCCCCTGTTTACTGCTCGCTGTAACCTCTCACACAGCGTTCAGAGAGATAACACTCCAACCGCACGCATCATACGCCACCTGCAACACCTACAGGTCAAAGGTCAGCCCGGAGAATTTTAATCGCACTATAGGAATGACTAGCTTAATTATTAAGATAAAATGTGGCAAAATAAAATATATAAAAACTGCCAGACAGACAGACATACAGATGGACAAAAACAGACAAAGAGAGAGGTAAAGGGATAGCTCAATGTTGTCAGACAGACAGACAGACAGATAAAGTAACAGACGAAAATAGTAAGACAGGTCATACAGACAGACAGATAGACAGATAGACAGAGTAACCGACAGAAAGGTCGACAAAAATAGGATGATAGAGGAACGTGTGGTCATGCGGAAAAAGAAAGACTGTCAGAGGCAGACCAACAGACAGACAGATAGATAGACAGACAGACAGAAACAGACCAAGAGGCAGATAAACAAACATACAGACAGAGACAAAGATAGATAGACAGAAAAAGACGGACAGAGACAGAGCAACAGACAGACAGATAGATAGAGATAGACAGATAGAGAATAACAGTCATACAGACAGAAAGACAGACAAACTGATAAAAAGAACGCAATACACACACACACACACAGTGAACTCTGTTTTTGGATTTAAATCATTTCAGCATGAGGGAATCCCACATCATGTCACATGTGGTTAGTGTCTCACTGGTACACTTAATGAACAAATCACACACACACACACACACACACACACACACACACACACACACACACACGCAAACAGAGTCCAGAAAAACAGACAATTCTGCCATCTATTGGTCATTCACTGCAGGGCTAAACTCTGCACATGGCCACATTAGCGTGATAGCCGTGGCATGACATATGTTTAGCAGTGAAGTGCGCGTGTGTGTGCGTGTGTTTGAAACAGGCCGCATTTCAAACACATCCTGCAATTCATTTTAATATTTGTTGACTGTAAAGGTTGACTCAGTCCACACGCCGGCGGACGTTATACTTATTATTGTTTATCCGCGCTGTGTTTCAGCCTCCGAGCTCAGAGTTAATAAATCACGCTTCATTATTCTATGAAATATGAAAAGGCCGCGGCAGACACCTGGAATGTAGAAGCAGAAGTAGAAGCAGAAGCAAAAGCAGAAGCAGAGGCACGCTCTGCCAGGCAGCAGCGAGGGCAAATATGCAGGCAAAAACGCAATTAGCTCGCTTGTGTGAAGCGCACGTGTGAGCACACGTACACGCAGCAACACCGAGCCGTCAAAACAAACAAACAAAAAAAAAACATGCTAATGATATGCTGTGTGCTGTATACCAGTGGGCTCCAACTACCAGGACATGGATGCTATGGGACCGGACTGCACAGTTCAAATTGATTTCTATATTCCCAGTTTATGGACTATAGGAGGAATTATTGAACATTATTATTACCGTGGCATATTATTTAGCATTGAGTTTGTATGTTCTCCCTGTGCTTGGTGGGTTTCCTCCAGGTACTCAGGTTTCCTCCTACAGTCCAAAGACATACAGAGTAGGCGTATTGGCGTTCCAAATTGGCCATAGTGTGTAAATAAGTGTGTGCCCTGCTATAGACTGGCACCCTGTCCAGGGTAGTGGTAGCTCAGAGATAAAGCACTGAGGAGTTACTGATTGGAAGGTCTGCGGTTCGATCCCCAGCTCCACCAGGTTGTCAGTGTTGGGCCCTTGAGCAATGAGGCTCTTAATGGGCTGTATCATGGCTGATCCTGCGCTCTGACCCCAGTTACGCTGGGATATGCAAAGATGATAAAGAATTTCACTGTGCTGTAATGTGTACAGTATGTGACAAATTGACACTCCTGAGACCGAGTCTCCTCCATGACCCTGTGGGGGATAAGGGGTATAGAAAATGAAGATGATGAGATGAGTATCAGATTTTACAGAGAGCTTTTGATGCCTGATAACATCAAGCTAACGCTACAAGCTAACGCTAGCTCTCTGGGGAGCTTCTTTGTAAATGGGTAATAACAAATGATGGGAGAGAGCACATGAGAGCTCTGAGACTGCTAACAAAAAGAAAGCTGCATTTAAAAGAAAATGCCATGACTCCTACCTAAATTAGGGGTTTATCGCAACAGGTGATTCACATGCTCCAAGCACGCTCTGTGAAACAGATGCGGCCTTAAAATTGTGCTTGAGACAACGTCAACTCAATGTTCTGGATTAAAATCAAAAGCGGAATATCCTGAGACCATGGAAAGTTGTCATATGAAACTGGTCCTTGGTGCAAAAACGGTTGGAGACCACTGCAGTGTATCAGGAGCTAATGACAGCAAAACATTATGATTTATGGTTTAAAATGAAAATTGAGGCGGTTTGGACACGTTCAGAGGAGAGATTGTGGGCATATCGGTAGAAGGATGTTGATGCTGTTTTTGATGTTGCCAGGCAGGAGGTCCAGAGGAAAAAGCAAAGAGGAGATTTATGGATGCAGTGAGAGAGGATGTGAAGTTAGTTGGTGTGAGAGAAGAGGATACAGGAGGATGGGGTTAGATGGAGGCAGATGATTCGCTGTGGCGACCCCTGAAAGGGAACGGAAGACGAAGCAGGAGAAGAAGAAAAAGAAGAAGATATGGTTTAAAATGAAACAAATCTTGAACGCTTTTATACATACAGTACAATATTAATAAAAAAAAAACATAATACCTTTATAAACATTTAATAACAGGTTGTAGTTATACAATATGTGATAACATGCACAGTTTTATGCGTTCGTTGATTATTTTCCACTCTGGATGTACAGATACAGGAAGTAAAAGCAGGTAGGAACAAAAGTTATTCATTCACACAAAAGCGAAAGATATTCATTCATCTTCTATGCTGCTTATGCTGTACCATGCCAGGAAACTTCGGGCACGTGGTGGGGTACATCCCTGGACAGGGTGCCAGTCCATCACAGGGCAAACGCACATATGCACAGCAAACACTCTCACACACATTCACACATTACAGCCAATTAGCCTAATCTGCATGGCTTTGGACTGTGGGAGGAAACCAGAGTACCTGGAGGAAACCCACCAAGCACGGGGACAACATGCAAACTCCATGCACACAGAGACGGGAATCGAAACTGGACCCTGGAGGTGCGAGGCGACAGTGCTGACCACTACACCACCATCCGCCACCAGGATTTATTAAACAATAGTAAATAGTAAATCAAACGTAATCAAAAGTAATTTGTAATCGTAGGCAAAAAACAGGCAGGGGGTCGGTCGATCTGCGAATCACTGTGCACTAGGGCAAGCGGAAAAAGCGGTAACCAGAACAACAAGTTATAATTATACACTGTACGGCAATAACAAACAAACACATATTGGTTACGCCCGGATACATCATAAAGGTTCTCCACTGCCGAGTCCTATTTAAGCACCTGGGTAGTTGAGTGCAGGTGTGTGTAGAACTCTGGTGATGGTTGGGAGTTGTAGTCGTCTCCGCCATGCTTGTACATGGACACAACGTTGTCGATTCCGCTGTCCTATCTATCTAGCCTGTCAAATGTATGTATATATATCTTTTAATGTATAACTTTCTTGCTTTGTTTGTTTCATCAGGAATGCTCACGAGGCAGAGCCATGACGACTTGTCACAGTGTGTGTATTGCCAAAACAGGAGCTGTTTAATAGGGGCGCATGGACACACCGAGACGCCGCGTGGTTTCTGGAGTGCTGATACGGAACACAATGTACAATCTCATGGTGATGTTTTGGAAAGCTGCTGGCTCTGAGCTGAGCTCCGATATCCCACCAGGATCACAATCACGAGTCTAAATCCGTCTCTATCAAGCGATCACGAAAAGAGCAGCGAGATCACCTAAAAGAAACGTTTAAAGCTCTAAGATCTTGTGGACGATTCGTACTGGCTACTAGAAAACAGAACAAAACACGCCTCCATGTAAATATTCCCAACTGAGAAACCTTTCACTTTGCATTATTGCCACAATAAACAGACAACAGCCGGGCTCCTTCTTCACACGCCCTCGTCTCTCCACAGCCAGCATGTCATCAAGCCGTCACACACACGCAAACAGAAACACTACCCATGTCCACACAATGAGACATCACCTCCATCAGCGTTTCCCAATCATCATCATCATCATCATCATCATCATCATCATGTTCATCATCCCGGACTCCCCTTCCCTGACATGGTAGTGTTCACCCTCACCCTGCATCTACAGTATCGCATCATGCATGCACTCACGTGCTCTCTGTAACACACTCGTATGCACCAGTCACTTGATCATGATCATTTATGAGGGTGTATAATGTGACAGGGTGTGTTTTTCCACAACACATTACAGAAACAAAACAATAACAACCACCGGTGCGAACGGGATCCCGTGGCTCTCGTTGTTCTATGAAAGGCGTTCGAGTCAACCAAAAGTACTTGGATACCATCGAGGTAGAAAGTTTTCTCGGTACCCCGGAGCCATGATCGGACTCCATGCTTCGTGTTTAAAACGACGGCCTCCTGGGAACTCCTTTAAAAAAGACCCAAGCATGTGGAAATGACCTGGTGTGAGGTCAGGACTGTACGGGGCATGTGGCAATAACTTCCAGCTGAGTTCCTGTAATGTGCAAGTGGTGTTGGTGAATGATTGTGTGTGCAGATCACACAGACAGATGCGTCTCATCAACAAACTGGCCACGTTAGTTTTCAAGGATCAGGCGTCAAGGATGACTCGCTGAATGTTTAGGAAAATGACTGCAATGTGCTCCGAGCTACCTCTATCGGGATGGCCATTCACTTCTTTAAAACGTTCATATCTTTTAAATCAGACAGAAATTGAAGGAGGTTTTGAGAAAAAAAAAAAAAAACATGCCTGTCTATTCATAACAGCACGCATGGATGGGATTTATGCTTTTAATTTTTTTTTTAAAACATTACATTACATTACAACTTGCCGTACCTCTTTATTAGTTTTAGTAACCGATTTGATAAAGTTGGAAAGTTGCAGTTTAACCCTAACCCTAGTTTATATAAAGTTGGAATCTTTCTCCTCTTCACCCATAATGTATATTTTAATTGTCTCTCTCTCACACGCACACTGGGGTGGAATTCATATTCTGACCTAAAATCTTTCCAAACGTGCGTAGGACTTATCAGCGCTTCCTTTCGCACGGCCCTCATGTGACAGATGAGATATGGATCGTAGCTGCTGGTGACTTATTATACACAGCGCTATCAAAGAGGCCAGCCGCCACAGTGGGCATGCAGGGAGCCTAGTTTCATTATTGTTAATGCACCGTTGTTGACTCGCCCCCGCCTTTTCCTCTTAGGGGAATCCCCAAGGCCATGGTTATTTCATGACCTCTGGGAAAAGGCATTAGATGATGGATGGAAGGATGTATAGAGTTAAGAATTACCACAGAATGGTGGATGAAGCCAGGAAATGTTGGGCAATCAAAGAGATTTGAAAGCACACCACCAGAGGTCTAGACATAAGACCTCTAGATATTAAATGAAGTACATTTTTATTATAAATCTTACTATGGACAAATTTAACATTGACTGTTACAGAAAGTAGTTTTGGATAAAACAGTCTTTAAATCATACAATTAGTTGTGTGTTGGTGTGAATTTAAAAGCAGATCAAGATATCACTTATTAGTGGGAGCCAATGTGTTTTCACGGGTTTAATAAAACTGACTTAAGTTAGATGCTTGTGTACAGTCGAGGTCATTTGAGACAAAATTACTACAATCACTTGATAACTAGTTAGCAGACTCATGCAGAAAAGGTACACAAAAAGATACATCCTAACCTTAACTCCTTACCTTTACCCTAATCTCTAACTAACCATCCATCCATCCATCTGTAGTCCAAGTAGGGACCCTGGAGGCCAACGAGGACCTTGTATTTATTCCGATTTTGTATGACCGCGGTAGGACTTCTGGTCAACATTCACACACTAGGAGCAATGTGTAAGTGCCCATTAACCTAATCTGCATGTCTTTGGACTCCGGGATGAAACCAGAGAACCCTGAGGAAACCCACTAAGCACAGGGAGAACATGCAAACTCCATGCACACAGACTCAACATGAGATCCCTAAACCTAACCTTAACTCCTAACTTTAAACCCTAAATTTAACCCTAACCTCTTAAACTAATCCCTTAACCTAACCTTAACCCATAAACATAATAATTTACTTTATGATAATATATTTTTTTTACATTTATTATTCAGATTTTAAGTATAATATATAAATGTAGGACCAGAGATAGGAATGTTGCCAGTGCAAAATAAACCCCTAACCTCTAAACCCTAACCCTAATCCTTAAACCTAACCCCTAACCCCTGACCTCAACCCAATCCTAATCATCATATCTCTAAGTAGTTTAGTTTAATGTCCTAAAGAAACATGAACACCATGCTGAAAAACATTATTGAGTAAAATCTATAAAACAGTACAGTTGGTTATGATTTTGGTTCCAACAAGTATAAAATTATTTCATGTGTTTTTGTCCATTTGTGACTAAGAAATGAGAGTTGGCTCGAGTCTTTTGCACAGTATAGTAAATTTTTAAGATCTAAATTTAACTGAATAAATGAAGCATTTCATTATACATCTCTGTCAGTGACGTAGGTAATAAGACACTTCCAACTCATACTGAGACGCTGACAAGTGTGGAATTCACACACACACACACACACACACACACACACACACACACACACACACACACACACACACACACACGGGATAAATTGGATAAATGAAAAGATAAATAGGATAACAATTTGTCAATTTGTTAATAAATAAAGTTAAAAGAAGTGAAGTTTGTGATTTAATTAATTATTAATTATAGGTAACTAGTAGGAAAGGGAAAAATTACAACTCTCAGTCATAACTATATGAATCATAACTGAGAACAGTAATCTCTGAATCCACTTTCATCTATATATGTAGATATTGAGAATTCTCTGCAATGTTAAGGCAATTCCAAGCATGAGAGAGGAAAAGCTGAATGAATAAACAGACAAAGAATGAAAAACAAGTAAAATAAAATAATAAAAGTGCTGTAGTCTGGTTCTGGTTTGATTCTGGTTCCTCTCCAGGTTTCTCCATCATGTCGTCTGAGGGAGGAGCCCGGAGCCTCTGCCTTGCTCAATAGAGACAAACTATAAATATAAGCTGTATATCTGTAGTTTCCCATGAAGCTGCTTTGTGATTATAGAAATAAAATATTATAGAAAAGGGAGAGAAAGGAATATACAAGTGCGCAAGGGAAAAGGAAAGAAAGAATAAAATTAAGAAGTGAAACAAATAAAGCAAGAAATAAAGAGAAATTAATTATGATACACAATGACAAACAATATATGATATATTGATATAAAAATGAGTTATATAGTCCAGGCAAAAAAGAAAACAACTAATAAACAAAACAAAACAAAATTGAAAAATCATTATTTATTTAAATAATATTTAAATAATATTTTTATTGAATATATATTTTAAACATATCGAATATATAATATTTTAATTGAATATTAAACAAAACAAGAAAAATCACAATGAATAAAAAAATCTTTTTATTTATAATAAAAAAACGTTTTGTTTTTTTTATTTATTTGTTTGTCTGTATTTTATTCTATCTACATCTATCTATCTATTTGCTAATTTCTTTATTGTATTTCTTTATTTATTTGTTGATTTATTTACTTTCTGAATTCAGTACTTTTTCCTTTCTTTCTAAATTTCTCTTTCTTTTTGCTTTCCCTCTTTCTTCTTCATTCCTTTGTTTCTTTCTTTTTCCTTCCTTTTCTTTCATTTTACTTTCTTTCTTCTTCCGTTCTGTCTTTAGTTTTCCTTTCTTTCATTCCCTTGTTTCTTTCTTTCTTTTTTCTTTCTTCTTCATTCCCTTGTTTCTTTCTTTAGTTCTTTCTTTATACTCCTTCCCTCTCTCTGACAGACCCCAATCTCCTGCTCTACCTCTCCACAACTCCTCCTGCTCTACCTCTCCACTCGTCCTGCTCTGCTCCGTGTCTCAGTTCTGTTCTCAGGCCTGTTTCTTGTCGTGATGTTTCTTCTGAGCTCTCGGTTTGTGCAAGTTTCCCACTGAGTTGTTATTTTGCGCTTCGACTCGCCACATCGAGCTTGTTTTTCCACCTCCCGCGCTCCTCTCTCTCTCTCTCTCTCACACACATACACACACACACACACACACACGCACACACAGAGCCGATGCCGCAGCAAAACACGGTGACCTTTTAGAGGAAGACAGACAAACGGGCCTTCCTCCCCTGCCAAAATGTCAACATCTTGTGTTTTTTAATTCACTTGCTTTTTTAGCTATTTGTTATTGCGGGCACTCTTGGCAGGACGGGGTGACCTTCATGCCTACGAGCAAAGCGTTTTCGGTGCTGAGAGAGGAGCGGGAAATCAAAGATCTCCTTCATCAACCGGCAACAGCACGCACGCTCGTGCAGCCTCGTTAGAAATCACAGGCCACTGGTTAGACTTCACTAACAGAATGTGGAATTAGTGATGGATAAATCAGAGGCTGTTTCCTGTCTCGTTTATACTCGATCATACGCAGGGTTAGAGATGAGGTCATGTGGAAAAGGTCGACACAACCTGCATGTCACTTCAAACAGACAGAAAGAAGGAAGAAGAGATAAAAAACAGATCAGAGAGAGAGAGAGAGAGAGAGAGGAAGTTCACTGAAAACACAGATATCATTTCTGAAAATAAAGTCAGCCTGGTTTGTGTGACGTTACAACACGCACACACACACACACACACACACACACAGCGACACATCTAAAAACAGGAGTGTTTTTCTCGCATCCTTCCTCCACAATCCCTTTTATCTTGTCCTTACAACACACACACACACACACACACACAATGCGATGTTATGATTATGACTTTTTTTTTTTTTTACAGTATACATCGTTTTTATATCTATTATTGCAACCAACCATATCTGACATTAGGCTTCATGAAGAGATATAATTTCCTCAATCTTTACCTGCCAAGTCCTAACCAGACAAAGACAAAAACGAAATGAAACAACAAAAAAAATAATCACTTACTCTGTCAGGAATAAAACACTCTGCGTCACGCTGTTACAGGAAAATAATCAGCGGCAGGATGGTGAGATAAAGTGCAGTCAGTTCACTTTTGATGAGTTGATTTTTTCCTCTAACAGCACATCCTGACATTCTTTGCACTCCACCCCCCCCACAAGAAAGCCAAAAAAAAAAAAAGATTAAATAAGTGCAGCCTTACTTCACTTTTTCTTCTTTAATACTTAACATGTTTCATGTTTCAGAGAGGCCACATCCTCAAGCAGCTTTAAATTTCCAGCTTTACCTCTGACTGTAATAAACTGCTGAGACTGAAGACTCCTTCCATCAACACATTTCTCCTTACAGAAAACATCACCGTATCAAAGGTTATGTACGATTTTTAATCCTTTCGTTTCGAAAGTTTGCCATACGCTGCTGTTTAAGGAGCTGTCGCTGTAGAAACAATAATATGAGATAAATAAATAAAAATTATCCACACTCTGGCTGTAGAATGTATTTTAATTAACTTTTATAAAAGAAAAGCACATAATTTGCTTTCCAATACACTTTGTCCAACTGTTGACAAACTTAGTATTCCTTCATTAGAAATATTTTATTCAGAGCTGCGAGTCACGAATGCACTGCTGTCTTCAGTTCTTCATCGGAAGCAAGTCTTCATCCTTGTAGTTCTGCTTTCAGGGGAGCAAACAGGTCAAAGTCTGATGGAGTGAGATCTGGACTATAGTTAGGAGCTTTAACACCTCAGCGTGTCGACGGTGTGAGCAAAAGAGTGCGGACGTAAATCGTCACACGAGATCATGATGCCCTCGGTTATCAGTCCTCTGTGTTTAATCTTCAGCTCTTCAATAAGCGTCTCACTGTAACAAGCACTGCTGATTGTTAAATCTTTTTCCTGATATTGTTCCAATACTTCTGGCCCTTGAGAATGAGAATCCCAGAAAACTGATGGATTCCAGCTGATGGTCGGCTTTTGAACTTTTTCTCGGTTTGCGATTGAGGATGTTTTCGATCTATATTCTGCCGTTTACTCTCAGGCTCGTAGTGATAAATCCGTGTCTGATTCTCTTTAAGAAACTTTCACCGTCCTTACAGTATTGGTCCAAATTTTTTTGGTTCGCAGATATCCAAACATCTGTTTACTCTTATGCGAGTTGTTTCAGGGTGTCCAGGTACACCCTCAGACCAGAAACAAATGGCAAATCACTGCACGCTGCTCTTCTTTCGTGCAAATCAAAAGTTGGGTGTCCATTTTTGCTCACACCGCAGTTACAAATAAACTGATTTAACACATTCACACACACCTGCACAGCAGTGACTGGGGAGTCAGGTGTCATGAATAGAAAGCGCTGATAAGACCAACCAAGGTTTTAATATAACCAGAGTGAGAGTGCGGATCATTTTTTACTCGAAATATTGGACCAAATCAGAACGCTGTAAATAGCATTACAGTGCACAACAAAAAGATTTGAGATTTTTACTAAGGATTTATTTCTACATTCTATAACAATAATATTATTTTTTCAAATGTATGAAATAACACATATGGCATTAGTTAATTAAATAACAACAACAGCAGGAACAGTCAGTTGTTATTCTAAGACATGAAGGTCAACAGTACTGTGTTGAGCGTGTATGTAAACCCCATGAAGCTCCATGATTAAACTGTCTCTCATGAAGACCTTCCCAGGAAAGCAAGACCAGAACTTACTTCTTCTGTAGAGGAGAAGTTCATTTAGAGTCACCAGCCTCAGAAATCACCAATTAACAACCAGCACCTCAGATTAGAGCCGTTATGAAGGATTTACATAGCAGAATTAGCAGAAACATTTCAATATCAACTGTTCAAAGGAGATTATTGTGTATTTTGGATAAACGCCAGTGTAGAAAGAAATAAACATCAGCATGGAATTAGAAAGGGTGTAAAAACTTTTGACTGGTGGTGTAGATTTAATAAAATATTCTCGGAGCGATGGTAACGAGTACCTGCTCTTCTGTCCCCACCGGCTAAACCAGACTAAACCGACTAAACCTCCCATAAACACGTCGTGAATCACGACCTCTGAGCTGATGAGCTGAAACTTCTCAGTCAAGAAAAAAAAAATCTGTGATATTTATTCTGGCTACTTGCAGACTTTTCTTTTTGGTTTCATGCACAAATCCGAGTCGTCAGGACATTCTGTTAGTTTCAAAAATCACAAGAACAGAACGTTTTCTGCCTGTTTCATCCACGTAAACGAGAACATTCTCTCCTCTCGTGTCATTTGACCTTGGTCACAATGTTCTCCTGTTGCCTCGCTTCAATCCCCATAAAAATGTCAACTTTTTGGCACCGTCTGCAGACCTGCTGAAATAATTTATACCACGCTTATCGTATAACCATATTTAATATCTGCAAGTACTTAGAATAATTTTTTTCCCGTCTAGAAGACGTATTGAACCTCTCCTGCTCTCCGGTGTGATCTAGTACCCACGCCTTGCGCTTTCAAACACTCGGGCAAAAGCGCATTAAATTGGCAGAAGAGAAATTCCACGTGGTTTGCAGGACTTGTAAGCATTCTATGATGATTACACTTACACTGCACATCATTTACAGAGGAGCTAAAATTACTGATGGTAAAGGTGGTATGATGGTTTAGTGCTTAGCACGGTCACCTCATGGCATCAGGTTTGCATGTTCCCCTGTGCTTGGTGGGTTTCCTCCAGGTACTCTGGTTTCCTCCTACGGTCCAAAGCCTGTAGTGTATGATTGGATGTAGGAGTGTGTGTGTACCCTATGATGGTCTTCCATGAGACAAGTTTCATTCTCCTCCATGACCCCATACATTATAAGCATTCCAAAAAAGATGGATGTATGGACGGATGGATTTTAGCCTACTCATTGGAAGTTTGTGAATTACCCATAATCATCTGCTCAGTTGCACCCTGTTTCTTCAGATAAAAGCGTCAGAAAATCAGCAAGTAGAAATCAATGGAATATCTCAGACTTTTTGACTTCAGTTGAATATAAATTTTGTCAGGAGGTAGTGTAGGTGCCATAAGGAGAACAGTTCATCTTTTCCCAATCTACATAGTTCCAAGAGATTAGGTGAGTCTGTGCCCATGATAGCTTCAGATTCCTGCTCTTGGCTGACAGGAGAGGAACCTGATGTGATCTTCTGCTCCTTAATGCTTGTTGAATGTTTTGTGTCTTCTGAGATGCCTTTCTTCCCGCCATGGTTGTAGAGAGCAAATCCCAGTTTCTGAATTACTCGAACAAACACACCAAGGTTAAAATCACTGGAATCCGTTCTGCCAGAGCTGCTGCAACATGTTTTGCTGATTTCATAATTCCAAGAATGTGTACAGTATATAAAGTTATGACCACATATTGACACTGTAACCTACTCCCTATAAAAAGACTACAGCTGTAAACTGCTGCTGAAGTGAAAACCAGGGCTGAAGGCCACTTCCCTTGTGAATTTTACGATTTTCTGTTTAAGTGCTGATTATTAATATGTCACGCTATACCGCTGGGGTTTTTACCCTGAAGGAAAGAAGAAATGCTGCAGCAATTAAAGCCACAAGGAAATGCAGAGAGACAGAGTAACAGCCTGTCCTTACACAGTCTCAGCAGGCCTGCTGGCGAAGAGAGCTCGGCCTTTTCCGCAATTAAGCTAAGAGGAAGTCTGAGCACGCCAGATCATCGCTGATGTTTTTATTCCTTCACAGGTGTGTGTGTGTGTGGGGGGGGGGGTTGGATGGAAAATAGGTTGGAAACTAGTTGAGGTAGATTTAGGCACAGCTTCTCGGTCTCTTCCCTCGGGCCAGGCGTGCAGTGACAGCGGAGAGGATTCTCATCCGTTAAGCTCGGCATGTCTGCTGAAATAGCATGAGAGTTAAATCACAAGTTTACGCCGTGCCAGAATTACAGTAATTACGAGGTTCTGACTTGTACAGCCATTCACGCCTTTGTCAAACTTGACTTGACAGTTGACGTCACTTTAAAACAAGCGCGACTCTGGCTTCCACAGCTCAAGCGTTCCGATAAAGGAAAATTCCACCCTGATCAAGTTTCTTTATTTGGACTGTTTTTCTCAACGGTTGTTTCCTACATTACCTCCGATGCTGTTTGACTGCTTGCTCAGATGCCGTCACTAGTGCGTCATCTAAAAGCTGCCATTTAATCATTAGATGCTTATAATGCCACCAATGCCATCGCATCCATGATTCATCACCTCGTAGATCACTATCTAATCAAGTCTCTCCTGTAACTGATTATATTAAATTAGCCACAGAACTTGTGACAAATATATATCAATCTAATTTAATCTCATCTAATCTAAACATTTCTTGCTAGCCATTTTGGTTAAGAGAGTTGTCCTAGAAATGACAAATTTTTTTGTAGAAAGTACATGACCCCAGGAGTCAGGGCATCGGAGCCACAGTGGTAGGTTTCTCACCTGCCATGTTGGGAAGGTCCAGATTCAAATCCCACCCACTACCCACTTCAATGCCCAAACCCCAGCCACTGGTCACAAGCCTGGGTAAAACTGGAGGGTTGCATCGGGAATGGCCACCTGGCATAAAACTTGTTGTGTGCGGATTGGATGGGCTGATGTGGCAACGCATAGACTGAAACAATAAAAAGACCAACAACAACAACATACTCCCAGGAATCCCTGTTTTTTCCCCTTTAACAAAATTAACATTCTCTTAAGTCCCTTTGTGCTTTCTGTCTACTCAGGTTATGTTTCTGATTGTTAAAGGGGGAAAAAAACTTTTTGAGCCTTGGGGTACAAAACAAACTTAAAGGATAAATGTGTCTTGAGTGCCCCCCCTTGTGGTGGCCAAGAATACAGTCGTGCTAATTTAAGAAAGGAAAGCGTAAGTGAAATTTGACATTTACAGAACTGCTTATTAACAGCAACACCACTAGTATTTATATTCTCAGTAAACAAATGTGATAATTTATAAAATGAAACAAATTACTGAGAAATTTAAAATGAAATAAAACTGTATAATGAATCTAGCCAAAGCTACTTTATAAGATAAATCTACTTTATAAAATATTTAACTACAACGATGTTATTGTTAGACATGTTATTTTACCCCATTTTTAACATTTATTTATTTATTTTTAAAGTGAAGCACACTTATCTACCATCAGAATACAATTGAAAGCTTAATATACAGTAGTAATATGTGTTCAGAAATAGGCTTAATAATAATAATAATCTTATATTGGGTTTAAGTAGTTAAAGGATGACTATTTTCACTTGATAAAATGTTGTGAGGTATAAAACTTCAAAGGAATTACACTTCAAATTGTTCAATGATATATATCTCTATCTGGAGAACTTTTTAAGATTGAGGTTATTATATTTTATGAATATAAATTTGCAAATGATTTTTGTGAAGATGCGCATTATTGGTTCTGGAAATCGAACCCTTGACCATGGAGGTGCAAGGCGACAATGATAATCACGATGCCAGCATCCCTCCATTACTGGTTATTTCCTTCATTTATTCACCTCTCAGAACTAACAAAAGACAATGTAATTTTTGAAAATGTTTATGAAAGATAAAAAAGACGGGATCTAACAATTCATATGTTTGTTATTGTTGGGATTTTTCTTACAAAAAATGTAAAACTAAAAAAAAAAACTAATTTCCTAACTTTTTTAGTTACAGATGTCTCAATATTTTTGTCACTCAAGATGATGGAAAAGAAGAAACTTTATTAATTGGTAGTTGAATTTGGACTTACACAGAACTTATAAATCTTCATTTGTGTTTGTAAACATGAAAAAGCGTATTATTCTAAAATGCTAAAATGTTTAAAAAAAAATTGCAACACGAATTTGACCTGGTTACGCGTCTAGACGCTTATTCTGCACCAACTCTGTGATTTTAGCAGTTCGTTTAAGTAATTTATTTTGTTTATTATTTATTATTTCCTCTACTTTCCTTCACTTTTTCCACTTTATATATGCGTGTATTTTGTCTTAACGTACCGTTTGTAAAGAATATCTGTAAGGTTCTATTCAATATCTAGTTTTTTCCCCCAAAAAACAAACATGGTGCTTGACGAGCCACTTCTTGTTGCACTTCCGCTTCCGGTTGAGAGCTGACGCGTTTCCGTGTTTGAGCTGACGCGGCGTTAGAGTCGGTTGTATATGAGCGAGCGGCTACGTGTCAGTCCCGTTCCAGAGCGCGCGGAGTCAGAGGCAGCAGTGCAGCAGGAATATGGCACCTAAAGGGGGCAACAAGCAGCAGTCTGAGGAGGATTTACTCCTGCAGGACTTCAGCAGGAATCTCTCGGCCAAATCCACCGCGCTGTTTTACGGAAACGCGCTGATCGTCTCCGCCATTCCCATCTGTAAGTGTGGAGCTAACGGGCTAATGCTAATACCCGCCATGCTAATCACAGCTGCTTTACTAACGGAAACTCGGTGATTCTCACTGAAGGCAAATCTGCTTCATCATGCGCGAGAGTTCAGCAACAGTCTCCTAGTCTGGGTCTGAAAGAGATTTTTAGACAATGTGTCCTCAACTGTTAATGCATAAAGTGAAACCTGCCTGTCTCTCTCTCTCTCTGTCTGTCTGTGTCTCTCTCTCTCTCTGTCTGTCTGTGTCTCTCTCTCTCTCTGTCTGTCTGTGTCTCTCTCTCTCTCTCTGTCTGTCTGTGTCTCTCTCTCTCTCTCTGTCTGTCTGTGTCTCTCTCTCTCTCTGTCTGTCTGTCTGTGTCTCTCTCTCTCTCTGTCTGTCTGTCTGTGTCTCTCTCTCTCTGTCTGTCTGTCTGTGTCTCTCTCTCTCTCTCTGTGTCTGTGTCTCTCTCTCTCTCTCTGTGTCTGTGTCTCTCTCTCTCTCTCTCTCTCTGTGTCTCTCTCTCTCTCTCTCTCTCT
>JAAGKR010006244.1:0-44490 GCA_011419295.1 Clarias macrocephalus | reverse complement strand
AGATTCAGTTTCCATTTCTAAATTACATGAGCCTTTAATTCACGAAAGGAGACTTAGACAATGTTAAACATTTTCACATAGATTACCTTCTGACAATACTTGCATTTCCACCAAAAAAAAAAAAAAAAAAAAAATATATTATAAAAAAAATATATATATATATATATATATATATACAGACCAAACGTTTGGACACACCTTCTCATTCAAAGAGTTTGAATTTGTATTATGGCAAGAAAAAAGCAGCTAAGTAAAGAAAAACGAGTGGCCATCATTACTTTAAGAAATAGAGGTCAGTCAGTCCGAAAAATTGTGAAAACTTCGAAAGTGTCCCCAAGTGCAGTCACAAAAACCATCAAGCGCTACAAAGAAACATGGCTCACATGCGGACCGCCCCAGGAAAGGAAGACCAAGAGTCACCTCTGCTGCGGAGGATAAGTTCATCCGAGTCACCAGCCTCAGAAATCGCAGGTTAACAGCAGCTCAGATCAGAGAGCAGGTCAATGTCACACAGAGTTCTAGCAGCAGACACGTCTCTAGAACAACTGTTAAGAGGAGACTGTGTGAATCAGGCCTTCATGGTAGAATATCTGCTAGGAAACCACTGCTAAAGATAGGCAACAAGCAGAAGAGACTTGTTTGAGCTAAAGAACACAATAAAGAACACAATAAAGAAAATTCTTTGAATGAGAAGGTGTGTCCAAACTTTTGGTCTATATATATACACACACACACACACAGTGGAACCTCGGATTGTGAGTAACGCGCTTTGCGAGTGTTCCACAAGACTAGCAAAATTTTAAAATAAATTTTGACTTGAAAAACGAGCGAGTCATGGTTTAAGAATACCGAGTATCATGTAGCACACATGCTCTTTATGTTTTGACGCCGAGCGTCACATGATCTCAACTTATCCAATGGTTTTTTTCTCTCGCGCGAGAGAAAAACCATTGAAAAACCACACTGCTCTGTCGCATTTCTTTTCGAACGAAAAGTGCAGGTTAATTTGTTTTATTTTTACTTTACTGCAATGAGTCTGTTAGTGTGAATGTGTGTGAAAGTCGTCCCGCACAGTAGTTCCTCTCCCCTCTCAAATAAGTGAGGAGGAAGGGTTACTGTGTAAGACGAGAAGAGGGAGAGGGTGTCGAACAAACACACACACACGCACGCGCACAGCGCATATGCGCACAAACATACATACACAACAAACAGCACTTGCGTGCACAAACACACATCCACAGCGCGTTCGCGCACACACACACACACAGCACGTGAACATATACACGGCACAGACAAACACTAAGGGAAACACTTATCTGTCTGTATTTATTTTTACCTTTTTCAGAGTTAAAGTGCAAATTAATTTGTTTTATTTTTACTTTATGTTTTGTATAAATTATTTTTATGTATTTATTTTTTGGGCTGTGGAACAAATAATCTGAGTTTCTATTATCTCTTATCGGGAAATTCGCTTTGATTTATGAGTGTTTTGATATACGAACATGCTTCCCGAACAAATTTTGCTAATTTTTGCAAAGGTTCCATGTTAAATAAATCTATGTTAATGGCAGAAGTCTAAAGTCTGAGTGAATTCACTATGAATACAAGAAATTTCAAAGGTTAACCATGCCTACAATTACATGTATTGGATATAGAAGATGCACTTATCCAGTGCGACTTACAGAAGTGCTTTTTAGTCTCTATCAAAAACACATCCTCATTCACTATGATAGGAATGAAAAATTAATTCAAACTGTTTAAAAGGATAGTAAAGTATGAACAAAAACACAATATTTTTACACAATGTACTAATTTAGATGCTTTTATTGAAGAGGTAGTTTTTTATTCTACTTTTGAAAACTGTTTGACCAGCCAGGGGATGTTCATTCCAACACCTGGGTGCCAGAAAATAGAAAATGCCTTGATGCATGTATTCTTTGTACTCTAAGGGAAGGTGGGCCCAATCAAACAGTACTAGAGACACCTGGTACACAGCAGCATGTGATAAGTGCTTTAAAGTAGGCAAGTGCTAGGCCTTTTCTTTTTTTGGCTTTGTTCCCATGATGCCTTTCTACTTTTAATAGATTTTGGCACATTCTAAGTTGTAGATGTGAACTTATGCTGATGTAAATGCTTAATGCTTATGTAAGGAATCTGTCAATGTCAGTTTTAAGGTACTGTAGCTCACAATATCTGTATCGCCATAAAGGAAAAAGGAATAATTAATTATAATGCAATATAAAATTTATATTTTATATATTATGATGTATAATTGATTGTTTTACTGTTTTATTTGCAATCATATCGACCACTGCACTAAATATTGAAGATTAAGATTATTTCATTAAGACGTGTGAATGTAAATAGCACCACTTCTAGAAATAAGACTTCGCTAGACAATTGTAGAGACAGGAATTGCTAAAATCTAATAATAAAAACATGTATAAAGTGGTAAGATTTCACAAAGGTTTAATTCAGTACTACTGTTTCAGTGAGCCTCCTTAAAAGGCTGAGAAACTTCGAGCAGGGAAATTACAGATGGCTTACATGAAAAATAACAAGTGCCATACAAACTAAAATATTTATTTCTAAGAAACCCCGAGCAAAAATAAATTCTTGGCTGAGAACTGCAGTCGTGATCACATGAAAGCAATCAGGCTCTCCTGAAAATCGAGAGGAGGGGTCAAACAGCAGCAACACCACAAGTTATGAAATGCAACACGTTATGTTTTCCAGGTTTGATGCTCGAGCAGCCTGAGACACATGCCAGTCTTTGCAGATAAAATATAACTCCTTTGTTTGTGAATGATTCACGCAGGCCTTTATGGGAATAATTTGACGTTTTGAAGTGAAACGGTTGTCAAATGCAAAGATTGTTTTCCATACAATGTGTGATTGAAACACTAATGTGTAGTATAACAAAGTGAGTCAACCGCAGCCAGATGGTGAGGTTTTCACTGAGCTTAAGTACTACTCTTAGCTAACATATTGTAACCATGACTGCTCTAAAAAACATATATTTAAATGAAACGCAGACACACACACAGAGAAACAAACCTTAGGTTCCCTGGTCTTCTCCATAGTGATGAGCCTTCGGGACGTGTGGCTGGACAGAGTCTGCTCACAGTTGCTGATGAGTGTGAGGCAAGGGTGTAACGGCACCATCTCTTCACAGTACCTGTAGCAGCACACATGAAACAGGAATCATCAAGTGTTCAGATAACTATTCATTTTCTAGGTATGAGTGATACCATCACATGATTTCAGTGACAGCAGTAAGTGGCTCAATTATATACAAATTAGAAAAGACAAATGCAAATGATTGGCATGAAGGATTCCTTTTTATTAACACCATGATATATGTGGTCTAATGTTTCTTTTAGCTTTGTAAAATAAAACTTTATTTTCTACCTGTATCTGGTAACTTCTATGCAAGTCTATGCAACTAGTAGAGATAACTTGCATTGCTTATATTACTGAAAAAAGCTAGTACAAAGCCTAGAGCATTAAGTGTATATTAAATTACATTTTAATGCATTGTGTTTCATCAAACAGCAAAATGTCACATGCTGATATGGGCAGTGGAGGGGGGGGGGGTAATCAAATGTTATTTTCGTTAACACATTTTGTTACCGACAATTATGAAAACAAGATAATCGAGATAAAATGTTTATTGTAATAAAATGTTATTAAATCAAGGCTTTCATTGCTTACTATAATTCCAAACTCCTGTTCAGCCAGGTTATGGCATTATTATTATTGTTATTTTTATACAATTTTAATAATAATATTTTATTAAAATGAATATATTTTAATTTAATAAATGTAATATTTTTATGTATTTTAAAATATATATTTTTAAAAAACTCACTGTTAGCAGGTCTTTTTAAAGGGGACCTATTATACAAAATTCACTTTTTAGTCATTTTTGACATTCCTCACTTTCTAGCTGCTCTCTATTTTGGTATTGGCCATGGTTTAAACAAGCTCATTAGATTTCCCCCTATTGTGACCTCATATATGATACCCTCCCCCCTTGCTTGTTGCTCCGCTCTGCAGTTCTCTGCAGGGATGTGGCTCAGCAATTGCTCAATTACATAGACACTGAAACAGTGCATTTGGAGGAGGAGTGAAATAAAGGGGGTTTGTGGAAATGCATTATCCTAGGGGTATTTCAACAGGACCATTAACAGACACATTTGTCGGAAGCTCTGAGACACTGTGTTAACTTGTTAAAGAAACAGTAAAATGTGCACCCTTTAAATGTCAATAAACAATTGATGATTTTGAAGTCAGTGTGCAATCGTGTGAAACAATTGAACAAAAAATTTTGTTATATTTTGGATATAATTGAGCAGCCATACTTGCTAGCAAAAACAAAAACAATAAGTTTCATGGTTTTATATGAACATTCACAATTCGTTATGTCTTCCCTTTTCCCTTCAGTGGCCCCTACCCTGGAGAGTGTTTATATGGCCCACTGAAAGATACACATGCGTCCTTCATTCAGAGGTTTTACATGGTGCTGCTGTTGTCACCTACGAGAAATACTGAACGTGGCTTCTTTCTGGGAAAGCATGCTCTGGAGAACCAGTTGGAGAAGTCACCTGACATATCTTCTTTAGAATATCGAGCTGGCAGTCAGTGGTTTGATGCCAACACTGCTGCTGGATGTTTAATAATAAGACCGATTCACAGAGTCACAAATCATATGGATTACATCCATTTGCTTTTGTCTTGTAGTGCCTGCATTGTTTAAAGGGCCAGACATCAGTAACAAGAGAAAAGCTTTCACATTGTTTATTAGCTTGTGTGTTTTGCTTTTATTTATATACCGTGTACAGCTCACAGGACTTTTTAGGATCTTTCCTATGATTGCTAACAAAACAGGCTCACCACTTGTCTGTAATCAGTTGTTAGAAATGACCTGTACAGTTCAACTATATTTAGGTAAATATTAACAGGTTCACTGACTGATACGATTTTCTATATAAACAGTAGATGCAATTACATCTACATGAGCGGAGAATTGTAAATACTCCAAAATGATTATCTAACAACGTAACATTACACACAAAATGCCGGTTTCACCAAAAGCACTTAAGAAACAGTAAATTACTCATAAAATAGGGCAATGCTATGCAGTACAATTCACTTTAGAAACTTTCACCACAGTGTCTGAAAAATCACACGGACTCACATTTCTGGAGTTCTGCTGGCTTACAAGATATGGCAGAAGAAATTACGGTTCGTGAGCCTGCATGTTAAGCAGAAGCTGATGTTGGTTCATTTTTTTTTTTTTTTTTGCGAAAAATGCATCAGATAGCTATGTATGTTCTGGTCAATACTGTCAGAAATGAACGCTGCTGTGGCTTAAATATTACAACAGCTCTGACATCAATAAAGTGGAAAATGAGCCGGGTTCAAGAAGCTCCAGAGGCTATGCTCCATCTGCACTGAGGTGCTCAACTGCTGTGGGGGTTCATGGTGAGCTCACTAGCCAAACCTTTGTGCAGCTCTAGGGAACGTTCACTGATTCCCGAAATGACTGTGGGTTTCCCAGTGGCACCACAGCACGACATTTCTGTGGCAGTCATCCACTCTTTAGACATTGATGTTTATAAGGAAAAAAAGTAGTATTGCTTCACACACACAGTTATTCCAAGACTGTCAAAGAGACCCTGCAGATCACCAACAGAAGTAAGAACTACAGTGCATATAGACCCCTCCTGTTAACCTTTTCCTGTCTGTACCGGTTTCCAAGTAACTTTGGTTAAAGGTACCGTTAGTAATTTTTAGCGCACAAATACATACATCCTGTCTCTTTGGTGTTCCCTGCTAAGCAATAGAATAAACGGCCTTAATGCTAATGCATAAATTTTTTTTTCTGAATTAACATGAACAACAGGCAAGCTTGTGGCACTTCCACATCCTGATTGGCTAGATAATGGTGATACGCACCATTTGTATGTTTTTGGCTGCTTACAGAGCTTTGTGTGCCATAGAGACTGGAATTATAATTCCCTCCATAATAATTAAAAGTTAAATAAAAGTAAGATAAACTTAATATATTGCCAACCTAAAAAAAAAAAAAAATACTGAGCACACCTTTAGAACACATTTGTTTTACCAGACAAAAAGATCTAACTGCTTACATAACAGGGACTTGGCCTCCTTTGTGCGTTAACATTGTTCACTTAAATCCTTTATGTCTGCTATTAGACCCTTACACGTTCAGGTCAATCGTAACAGGACACCCATATAATCCCTAAATGAGAGCATTACTCGGTTTAATCTACACGTGTTATTATGGATTAACCCTAAGACAGTTCCCTGAATGTCACCCAGGACGAGAAGAGTGTCCTAACCGTGTTATTAGAATTCCTCAGACCACATATACAAGCCTAACGTATTACTTTCTGAGTCAGCAAGCCTGAAGAAACAAGATTCGCCCACATACAAAAAAAAATCATTGATTGTGGTTCGCATATGTCAGATGAGGTAAGCGCTAACTGTAAAACAGATCTTCCCCTCTTCTTCAGTTCTCCTCTTCAGCCCTGTAATCAGTGGCAGAGTGGACATGGCTTTGTGAAGTCAGCATCCGTATGAACAGAGTGGAATGTCCCTTTTTCCCACCTGCTCCACAGGCAGCAGGCCTCAGCAGGTCAAACTGAGCAAGCTCATAATTATCGTGGATGTTACAGCTCCCACAAAGCGCCATGCTGCCCCCTAGCGAAACAGCTGCAATAAAAGTCTGGTCAATAAAAGTCAGATGAGGTTGTCTTGAAGTAGAGTCATGTCAACTGGACTTCTTTCTGGACTGAGCTTCTTATCTCAGACTGAAGAAGCTACTCGGATATGCAGTGAAACATTTTTAACTAAAAAGAAAGAAGTCCAGTTGACATGACTCAATTTCCAGAGCAGCGATAAAACTGAATGTTTATACTAAAAGTAAATGCCGGTAAGCTTAATGAAATCACCATGACCGGGTAAACACTGACCATTGCTAAACAGACTATATACATATTACCATTTTAGTATATTTGTAAGTTATATAGAATAATAACTATAACTTACTCTGGCCTGTAAATGGGTAGCCAGTAAACCAGACGTCCACCGAGGACCAAGTGATGAGCTGCGAAATTCAGGAGGTCAGCAAAGATGTCACTTAAATGGTATTCCATGGAAACAGGGACATGACTCTCACCAGCACTGAACGACATGACAAAACAGAGCAGCACATTAATAAATCATTTATACAGCATCGTATATGTATAAAGAAACATATATCAAACAGGTACATACTGTAGTCAGAAATTTTAATAAAGGATAAAAATAAATAATTAAATAAATAAATAAACATAAAAAATAAAAGCAAGCACACTGGTTTCTTAGTTCTTCTGCTTGTGTGTTTTATTGGTTTGTTTAAATAATAAAAAAAAGAAATAATAAATGATGCCACATGCTACTAAAATCATGCTGCACAAAATTTTATATCGATCTGTGGTAATTTTCCAGTCAGAAATCTTTCTGATGTCTTGACATTTCATATAAAGGATTGCTTAAGTTTTAATGGAGAAAAACAGTACAGATGAAAAGCTTTTTCATTGCCTATTTTGGCAAACATTACACATTGCTAAAATATTTTTTTCACACTGAATTCCTTGGATGGAAACCTGGCTAATGTTAGACTTAGATTAAAGCTAAATTAAAACTGTGTTTGACAAATATCTAAATGCATGTTTCCTTAAACGCTTGGCACATAAAAACTAGGGAATGCTTCTCGTCTTTATAGTATTGTAACCAGCACTAGATTTTACAGAGGACTATAAAACAGACTGTAAATACTTTATAGGTGACTATTTTCTCAGGAGCATTTTAGAGTGTAAGAACAATTTGAAAGAAATACCTACAACCCAATATGAGTTCAAACTTATATTTCTACTTGTATTTGCATGGCTCATGAACTAATTGACAAACTGGTGTTAAGCATGACAAAATGATTGGAGAAAAGCATAATAGACTTACAAGTTCTCAGGAGGAGCTGTGATCTCTTTGTGAGAGCCCGTCCGCCTTGTCGACTCACGAATTCCGTAAGGAGCTGTAAAAGAGCCAAAGCAGAAAAGATGTAGGATCTGACACTAGAAACATTTAAATAAAAAGTCTTTTTGTTGTAAACAGTAAAATGAATAAAACATATGAGCAAGTAAATATAACAAGTGTTATATCTCATCTGAGAAAAAAATCACGATGGACGTGCATTACTGAAAACATCATATCAAATACATATTATAATCATTATCACTGATTTATCAGTTCGTGCTGGATATTGAAGAAATGACTGTCACAATTTCACCTGGACCCCATAGATGTGTGCATGATTTGAACTGCATACAGAACATCCTGTGCTTATCCCACAAAATTATTTATAATATGCTTAACATCCTTTATACACGCCTGCTGTAAGGGTGGGGATACTGGGGTTACAGATAACCTTGCCCAAGGCACAATATATTTACCTCCTTCCCTCCCTCACTATACCGTTAATCCTGTGCTGGGTCACCAGGAGCATGGAGGCTATCTGAGGGGACTAAGGGCACAAGGCAGGGTACACCCTACACACGCACACACACACACACGCGCGCGCACACGCGCGCACACGCACACGCACGCGCGCGCACACACACTGCAGGCAATTTGGAAACGCCCGTTAGCTGCATCTGCATGTCTTTGGATTCTTTTTCTTAAACATATATATGTTTCCATAAGTCTTCTTTTCATTTTCTTTTAATTTCTGTGAAGCTGCTTTGAGACAATGACCATTGTTAAAAGCGCTATAGAAATAAAATTGAATTGAATTGAATTGAATTGAATTGTGAGAGGAAACCGAAGTACTCGGAAGAAAACCACCAAGCATTGGGAGAACATTTAAACTCCACACACAGTCATACATTTACTGGTATTGTTAAATACATTTTAACTTTTCATTTGCTACTAGCCTCTACAAACAATATGCACTCCACAATGAGCCAGGAAACACTCGATGTACTCGCTATTCACTCCATCAAAGGACTGGACTTCAAGAACTTTATCAGAGACTTTGCTGCAAGAAAAGTGACAACTTGCATTTGAACCTAAACATTAATCATCAAAACATCACAAGTCATAGAATATAGCTATAAAGATTGCTTGATTATTGCAGCTCTCACAAAAACTGGATATGTAAATGGTTGTTAGAGACTTCATCGGTCTGTCACTACAATGCTTACGGATAAGCACCTATTTGCAGTTGCCCCAAGCTAAAGATGTTTGGGTGGTGAGGGTGCTTGTGTGAATGTGAATGATGGGCCCAATTTTTCACCGTCTATAATTTACATCTGTACATACATCTGTCTGTTAGATCCTCAGCATTTCACATAGCCCCTCCATCACAACCCTCTGCAGTCATGACTTTAAATAGGCAAAATCAGATTAAAAATGTAAAGATGGAACTGAAATATACTCTGCACTGGCTTAGCTTTTTTACAGAATACTTATCAGTGGAAAAACTCATAGCAGGTATTAGACACATCTGCAAATCTTATCCACACACCTGCTTCCAATTCAGGAAATCCCTGGCAGCTGATTTCCCCTAATAATATTCACCCCAGAAATATTCTATCACATTCCAATAAACCCGAAGCTATTATAAAATATTACAGCAAATCCTTCATAAAACATTTATCTGTCTCTGTGTTTCCTTACCTCACATTGGCATGTAGTGTTATGTTCCCTTTTTTGTGGATAGCCTTGTTCTATAGTTATGTGCAAAAAAAATAAAATAACTGTTTGACTTTACACTTCTACAACTTTATACAGTCATGATTTATATCCTCACTATTTGGGGTCAGCCAGAATAAGGTGAATTCCCTTTAGAGTCTGGTTCCTCTAAATGTTTCTTCTTCATCATATAATTTTAAGGAATTTTCCTGTCTTCTTCTTTGAGGTTTTCTTCTGCTTTGTGAATGTGTCTAATGTTTCATGTGCTTTAAAAATGTTAAAAAAAATACAATTGAACTTAACTACAGACAGGTGGAAGCATCATAAACTTCAAAGCACCTTATTCGCAAAAAGAACTGCAGTCGCCAACTGAAAAACCTGAATAACCTGGAATCAATTCTGATATTTACAAAATTATGTTCACATTTGCACTTTTAATTAGATTGCTACTAGTTCCTGGCAAAGGAAAAAATAAAGCATTATTTAGAAAAATGCAATAAAAGTCTACTAATAAAATGAAGAAGGTGTATTGTGTGAAAAGGGTGTGAAATTCTTCAGTACAAACATACGGTCTGTAATAATGGCATCAAACAGTGGTCCATTCCTCCATACTGGTTTTGAGGCGTCAGAGACCATGACATCCACATAAAGGCACTCCGTCCCATACTGCCTGAGGTTTGCTCGGATATTCTCATCAGGACCTCTCCATTTCTGATTCTTCCTGCTGGCTTTCCCTGTAGACCAGAGAAACACCAATATGTTGCTTTATAATTGTAGGTTTATAGGAAGCAGAGTAATATTTAACAAGATAACATACAACAGAATTTCTCATTTACCTACTCCATGTATAGTGTTATAATCAATGTCTGTCCCACACACATAAGCTCCAAAGTGAGAACATGCTACAAGAAGACTGCCTAGAAAAGAAAAATAGAGAATTTATTATTATTATTATTTTTTTTTCTTTTTAGGAAAATGATGAACGAATTCATTTTAAAGAAATGTCCTTGTTAATTGCTTTAACATTGCAGGATCTAAAACTTGCACAGTGAGCTCTGTCCGGGCATGCCCAGGTCTTCCACTGAAACCAGTAGGAAATTAGCACATCTGGCCAGCAGATCTCACACCTCTTTTTAAAAAATGGCTGGCACAACAGCACATGTCTGGCAAAAGCACAGGCACCATGGCACGGTACAAACACAAAGAAAGGCAGAACAAACCTTAGAACTATTAGATGTGGTTAAAGTTATATTCCACCCTTAAACAACATAAGCTCCAGATAAAAATATCAATTATGTCATTGGGTTATTTGCCTTGACCATGCAGACTCCATCTGTTTTAATCCTGAATACATCCTTTTACATTTCAGTTAAAAACTCTGAACTTCAAAAGAAACAAATGCTTTTAAATTAAATGATGCATCAATCATAGAATATTATTATAATTTATATTATAGGACAAACAACCAGTGAGCAAAAAAGAAAAATCATTATTTTCTTAAAATGTGTAAATAATGTAATATTCTAGCACAGTGATTTGGCTGTAACTCAGTCTAATATAGTCTCTAGTCCTTCAAATCATCCTCAACATCACAATCATTTTAAAGTTAACACAATGCCAACCCCAGATTCTGAATCAAGTTGGTCACATATTATATACTACTATATCACAATCATATACTACTATATGAGCACAACAGTGGCTCATGGGTTAAGGCTTTAATCAGAAGGACAGTGGATTCAAGCCCCAACTCCACCAAGATGTCACTCTTTGGGGCCTTGAGGAAGGCCCTTAAACTGGTTTGCTCCAGGAGCACTGTACCATGCCTGATCCTGCACTCTGACCAAAGTTCTCTAACAAGACGCTATATCTGAAGAAAGAATTTAACTATGCTGTAATGCATATGTGAAAAATAAAGGGTGCTTCTTTAATTTGACAAAAAATATTTAGTAGTACAGTCAAACATTAAAACATTGCATTATTCATTGAAAGTGCTGCATATGGTTTTGAAGCCTGTGGTTCACACACCTATTTGATAGAGAATCAATGTAAATTGTATTTTGCAGAATGCCTTTCCAGAAAGCTGACCCGTCTGTTTAAATTTCACACATAGGCTTCTGGTTTTAATAAGAAAATCTAACACTTTTTGTACTTCAATTTATTTGATAGTAAATTTAGACCCATAGAACATGACATGGTGGTGCAGGGGAGTTTGGGTTATTGTCTGTGTGGATTTTCTGTGTGTGTTCTTTCCATGAGTTTCTGGGTTTCCTCTGGGTTCATGTTTTTATGCTCTCTCACACAAACATCCCAGTACATACAGTATTTTGCTTGTAGACTACTGTTTAAAATAAAGCTTGTGCACGAATATGGAAAGAAATATACCTTTAGCAGTCAACTTTATTTTGGATATAGAAAAGACAAAGGCACCGGGCATCATATTTATTAAATAAAATGTTAAGTGATTGTCCATTTTTGTATCTTTTTAAATAGGAATAAAATCTGACAGCTAAATGAGTCATGATAGTATTTCATTTTTTAAATGTGGTTTGTGCTGATTAAAAAAAAACAAAATTTGCAGAAACTCAGTTTAAATATTATGTCCTCATAATTGCTGCCTATACTTCAATGTGTATCTGCACATTATATACACACTTGAGAATACCTCATTTACAGGATAAAACGAAAGAGCTGGGCTTGTGAGTGTGTTCTAACCTGTTCCAACAAAAGGATCATACACCAAATCATGAGCTTTCACTTTGCCATGGTTGGCCATTATAAAAGAAAGGCCTGCATCCATGCTGGTGTTCCCAATAAAGTGCCTCTTCTTTACACTGTGAGAGCGGATTAGTTCCCTCTGTCCATCTGCAATCTGGAAGAAAGTGTTACTCAAAATGTTTATCAATTATCATTCAAGCCTTTAAAAATAACGAATATTCCTCACTACAGGAAATAATTGAAGCTAAAACAACCTCTTTTTTCTGTAATGCCAGATAACCAATGAAACTGTGGTCCATTAAATCTTTAAAATCTCTTTGCATTTTTGCTTACAATTATCAAGGTCTGGTCACATATTCAGAATTTAAATATGTCTTGATGCCAATTTATAAACCAATTCTGGACTATGACATTTACAAAAAAAGGCTAATAAAATAAATACTCGTCTAAAAGAAATTTTGTAGTTTAACTGTAAATGCTCACTTACAAATCTTCCAAAATATATGTATAAAGGCTCTTCAGGAATATCATTGGGATCCAGTCCATAGTCTTCCAATAAACAGAAGGTGTGATCAGGATCCTTAAGATTGACTTTACCTTGAAAAGGGAGAAAGTCCAAGGCCTGAGGGAGTGAGAGCTGGTTAACTTTCTGCCATGTTAACACTTAACACAAGACATTTAGACATTACAGTATTTTTTTCCATTTTGTAAAACAGTTTTCATATTGCCTTGTGGTTTATTTAAAGTCAAGTCTAATGGCATGGGTAATAAGACCCTGGTAAATGAAAAGCTGGATCTCCTAAATGCAAAGTGAGAATAACGCAATACTTACATCTATCCTCTCTATTCTGTCTTGGAACAATAATGTCTTGTTGAAAGTGTAGACATTAATCTTGTATGTTGATTCTGGTTGTAGGAAAGGCATCTAAACGGCCAAAATTTTAGGGTTAGTGAAAAGAAATTTTTACAAAACAATAAATAGCTAAGTCTAGCACATACCATGTGTTCTCTGGGATACTCCAGGAGTGATGACTTCAGCTCAGAGAGTGTTCTTCCATGACCCCAAAGCTCAAATGCAGACCTAAACAGGTATTTAAATATGTACAGAAACACCCTTGCTCAAGGACTTTGATATTGTAGTTGCAGAATTGTGACACCAACCCTTACATTTCCATTTCAATATAATCATTTAGCAATCACTTTTATTTGAAGCACACTGCAAGAGACAGTCCAAAGATGCAGATAAACCGTTGAGAGTGACGAGTCATTCTTTCAGTCCTTGGACTTTATCTGAACTTTCCTAGTGCAAAACCGATCCAAGTATTTGGACAGTGAAACAATTTTCACATATTTGACTCTATAAACTACCACAATGGATTTGAAATGAATCAAACAAGTAGCAATTGAAGTGTACTAGTGTGCTAGTAAACCTTTCAGCTTTAAGGGGTTTACCAAAAATTAATGCATTACTGTTAAGGGGTTTTTCCATAACCCCTCAATTTTTAAAGGCTCAAAAGTACTTATTATTATTTAAATAACTGGATGCAAAAACTTGGACCCTTGGACATCACCAAATGTTGAGTTTTCTAAGTGCTTTGCCAGACCTTCACTGCAGCCACCTCATTTATTACTTTTTTGTGAATCTTTTTCAGCTTTACCTTCAGTAAGTTAAAAGCATGATCAGTTGGGTTAAAGCCAGGTAATTAATTAAAAATAATAATTCAATAATAATAAAACCCTGGGTTGCTTTGGCCCTATAGTTTACAGTAGGTCATTATTCATCTGTACTATAAAGTGCTGTTTTATCAGTTTTACAGCATTTTACTGAATTTGAGCAAAGAATATAACTGTCTATACTCTATATAACATTCATCCTGCTATTTCTGTCAGCATTCACATCATCAATAAACACCACTGACTCAGTTCCATTGACAGCCATACATGCCCATGCCATAACAGTGCCTCACCCATAATGTGGTACTTTGGATAATGAGCCCTCTCTCCCTCCCTTTCCAAGTTCTTCTGTTCCATTCATCTTGGAACAAGTTAATCCTGCCGGTGCATTCCTACTTTTTAGAAACATACCAAATTCTTGATGTGGCCAATCCTAAAGTGTCTGCTATTCTCTGGTAGTAATAATGATGGCCTCCTTCACTTACTGTAAATGGCTTATGAATCAGTTATCCAATTACTTTTGAGCCTGGGAAAATTGAGGGACTGTGTAAAAAGAACAGCTATACTCCTTCAAGGGATAATGTTATAATTTTTGTTTAACCTAAAAATCTACACTTAAACTGTATTTGAATTAATAAATCATATGTAAATCTAAATATTACATTGCTGTCCAAATACATAAGGACCTGACTGCACAATTCATTTCTTATAGCTATTCTTTTCCAGAAAAACAAGCTGATTAGTTTGTCTGGTCAGTGTCACTCACACTTACTTGGCACAAACTGTTCTTGCCATAACACTCCTCACGTCATCCTCCGACAGGCCATGCAGGCGCCAAAAGGGTGACTGGAGAGGGAACAATAAATCACACATTGGTTTGTTAAGAGAAAAGCTGTAAAAAGCTAAGCAAAGACAGAAGCAAATAAAAATGATTGTTGACAGATCTGACAGCAAGGCAATTCATTTATCTGGATAATTAGACACTGGAAGCCATTATCTTTTAGCATATATTTGCAGATCTGTTTTAAAAGGTGATATGACCTCCGTGACCTCACACTGCTATACAAGCAGCAAATAGATGTTATGTTAATAGCATGTGTTACAGTAGGTGGAATGACTGTTTTTACCCTTTCATTGAAGGTTTCTGTTGGAACACACTGCTGACCCACAAGGGATAGTAATGATTTTATCTCCTGAAACAAAAATACCCAAATATAATAATAATAATAATAATAATAATAATAATAATAATAATAATAATAAATGCAGAAATATTTGAGTCAGTTTATTTAAAATGTTATTTTATTTTCGTTACTTCTGTTGCGATGTGTTCAACTTTATTATGGCTTGCTAACAGGCTTTTAGAGTAACACCGCGCTTTAAATTCATCCAATCATACTATTTCATCGAGCACAATAAGAGGTTATAATGTCGACACATACCGGTAGTCTGAAGTGCACATTGTCGTGTGCTAAATGTAATAAATATTGCCGGCATGCTTGCCCACAGTGTAGCGCCATTGCTTTGTGTATCTAACAAAACAGTCCGATAGGCAACGCCGTCCTCATACACACAGTTCCTACCCGTCGTCGCCACCCGCATACGTACTGTTACAGAGAAGGTGATTCGGGGATGCCGATAAGGGTGTGTATGAGTTTGTTTAACTGTTTTAACTTGTATAACTTATTTGTGATCGAAATAGGTGCCGTTTCAGCATTTCTTTGCAGTATTTTCAATTAGGTAAAAAACAATATATGTTATCATGATGCAGCACACGAGGACTGTACAGTAAGTACGTCACCGTTTATACTCTCAGACTGCAAGCAGGAGATTCTACCATAACAGATCGTTGTGCTGTAAATCCATCTTTACTCTCATTTTACTGCGAAAAGTAAAATGCTCAGCACTTAGCCTCAGTAAAGCCTTTGTGCTTCAGCTTAGACTTTATATGGAATATGTTTACTAAACACAACAGTAAACCATGTTCTTCATTTTGTTGAAGCATGTGTGTCTCAAGGAGTGTCTCAGGACCCTATTGCCCATAATTGGATAAGAAAATGCACTAATGAATTCCATACTTGCGAAGACACGAAAGATGTTCATGGGTGGATTAAAAATATCGAAACTATGTGAGTAAATATATATCCATATAAATGCTTAAATAGTCATATGATCTATATGCAGTACAATACAAAACCAGTCAGCCATAACATAACGACCACCGGCCTAATATTGTGTAGCGCCCCTCCCCAAATGCCACCATAACAGTGATGTACTGACACTCTTCTATCACAACCAGCATTAAGCTTTTCCTCAGTTTGATCTACACTAACATTTTAATTGGATCGGACTACGCAGGTCAGCCTTTGATAACCACGTGTATCAATGAGCCTTGGCCATCCATGACCCTGTTGCCAGTTCACCGGTTTTCCTTCCTTGGATTACTTTTGGTAGGTCCTGACCACTGCAGCCACAAAATCTGCAATTTCAGAGTTGCTCTGACCGAGTCATCTAGCCATCACAATCTGGCCCTTGTCAAAGTCACACACATCCTTGTGCTTGTCCATTTTTTTCTGCTTCAAACACATAAAGGGCCAAATTGTAATGGCTAGACAGCTGGGTCAGAGCAAGTCCAAAACTGCAGCTCTTGTGAAATGTTCCATGTTGCAGTGGTCAGGACATAAAATAAATAATTCAAGGTACTGTAGGTAAACCGGTGAACTAGCAACGGGGTCATGGGTGGCCAAGGCTCACTGATGACCATGGGGAGTAAAAGCTGAGCTGTGTAGTCTTAACCAATAGAAGAGTTATAGTACTGTAGCTCAAATTGAGAAAAGGTTGAACAGTATTATATGCAGTGAAATGCTTATGTCTATTTGTGACCTAAAATCGAAAGATAGGATAGAGTAGAAAGGTAGAAAGATTTGACTGCAATAAAACAAAAATAGTAATAAGAAAAATGTGAAATAAGAAAATTAGATGAAATATAAAAAATCTTTGTTATAGTTACAATAAAATATAATTAAAATAGAAATATATAAAATATGTGAATTGCACAAAATGTGCAAAAGTATTTTTTTTTAAACTGGGTAACTATATGGTGTGTGGGTTTGCGCAATATAGTATATACCTAATAAAAACTACAAGGGTGAGTCAAAAATGATCTGCGCTTAGATTTAATTGTCTTATCAGCGCTTTGCGTTCAAGGCTACTATTTCCCCAGTCACTGCTGTGCAGGTGTGAACGTGTTTATCTGTAACTGTGGTGCGAGCAAAAATGGATGCCCCACTTGTGATTTGCACAAAAGAAGAGCAGCGTGCAATGATTCGTTTTTGGTAGACTGAGGGTGTACCTGGTGCCAAAACAACTCATGGAAGAGCATAAACAGGTGCGATTGGATACTCCAATGAAAGTAAAAGTTTCTAAAAGAGAAATCATTACTGGTAACGAGATGTGGATTCACCACTATGAGCCTGAGATTAAACAGAGTGTGGAATGAAAACATTCCTTAATTACCAACCAAGAAAAAGTTCAAAATTCCACCATCAGGTGGACAATTGATGCTTATAGTGCGTTCACACCGAACATGGAGAGAGCGTCAAATTTCGCTCTCGCCGCCCTGCCGCCGACGCCAGTCTCCACTCTTCGCCGCTCTGACGTAGACCTAATGCGTTTCTTGTATTTAAAGGGGCCGCAAGGCAATCAAGCTTGTTGATGTTGTGGAGACTGACCAAAATGTGGAAGAAAACAAGAAATTGATTGATAGAACTGTATTGTAGAAATAAACAAATTACAAGCCATTCATATGGTGTGGCTTCTGTTCATTGTAAATTGCTAGTCTAATTTAATATATATTTTTATTATTATATTATATTTCTTATTATTATAACATTAGAATCACTTACTAGACTTTGTCTTTTATTAAAATAACATTAATAATTAATAAACACCCGCTACCGCAATAATCAACCTCTCCTCCATTTCGTTCGGGAACTAATGTAGCCGGAACAAAAGTTACAGGACTGCTTTCCGCGGAATGCTCTCAAGCGGAGGACCTCTACTTTTAATTGGTTGCCGCTCAACCGCGTCATAGCTCATTACCCTAAAGTTGAGCTGATTTCAACTCCCTTCGCCGCTCTCGCCGCCCTCACCGCGCCGTGCCGCTCTTCGCTGCCGGCTCACATTGAAAATGAATGACTTCCGGCCACTTTGACGCTCTCGCCGCGTTCGGTGTGAACGCACCATTACTGTTTTCAGAGATTCTCAAAGGCCATTATTGGAACATTATTAGGAAAAATGTTCAATAATCAACAGTGCTTGTTACAGTGAGATGCCTATTGAAGAGCTGAAGCCTAAACTTTGGTTTAAACACAGAGGACTGTTATCAAAGGGCGTCGTGAGGGCGTTTTGAGTTGTTACACCCTGTAGTCCCGATCTTGTTCGGTCCCCTGAAAACAACCCTACAAAGACTAAGATTCACTGCTGATGAAGAAGTGAAAATAGCAGTGCATTCATGGTTTGCAGCTCAGCCCATAATATTTTGAGGGAAAATGAAACCTTGTTGACAGGTGGACAGAGTGTATTGAATAGCAAGGAGATTATGTTGAAAAGTGATGTATTTGTCTTTTCTAAAAGTTAATTAAAATAAAATCTACAGCCAGAGTGCGGATCATTTTTTACTCACCCTCATATATTCTATAGGATGCCACTCAGTGTCAAATTAATTTTTCTGAGGGTGGCTCTACTTTGGAATAAAGTCAAAGACTATAGCAGGATAACCTTGCTTGTACTCCTGTTAAAATATTCATAGGTTTGCTGGTGCTGGATCACCTTGGTGTCCTGTAAACAACCCATGAACAGAGCATTAGTGCTGCTTGTGTCTGTCGGCGCTAACACAGAGATGTTATAAAGTACAGCATGGAGACAGACAGGCATTCAAAACCTCCTAAAGACAAAGCAGCTTCAGTGAAAGGACTAACACAGACCTGGCAGAAATGGTCTGAAGATCACAAGGATTATCAGAAACACAATCCATTCACTAATGATGAGGTCCTTCGTCTCGAGTGGGGTCAGGAGGACTATGGCCGACCTCTGGAGGGTTCTCACACCGAGCGTAGAGGGAAGGAAGCGCACTCCCACATCGGCATGGAGGTGACAGAGCTGTGCCAGATTATTAGAGAACTTGGACATAGGCGAGGAGATGGAGGATGGGAAGTTGAGTTTGGCTTGCTGTTTGAATATTACGTCCCAATTTCGAACAAGCTGGTTGGAATCCTGCTCCGGGCACGAAAACAAGGCCTGGTGCGATTCGAGGGAGAGATGCTGTGGCAAGGAAAAGATGATCAAGCGCTTATCACACTACTTCCATAAGTAATTGTTAAGATATAAAAGAATAATAATCGTTAATCATGTTAAGCCTTTTTTTTTCTGCACCGAATGATTTTGAATAAGGTCAGTGTCCTTTCTGTGAGTTGGTTTGAAGCAATTTGAAAACACACATTAAAGGTTCTGTATGTAATCTTTTATGCCCTCTGCTGTCTCCTAAGAAAATTGCAAATGCAATAAAATCATTTAAACATCTTCCCATATCTCAAGGATTGTACTAGATACAAAGAGAACCCGATTATTAAGTTTATAGTGTACTGCCTTGCCTTAAATACTGTGCCATCATTATGGGAACTTCAAAATATCACCACCTTCCTGTGCTCTATTTGAGAGGAAGCTAGCATTAACCACTCGTTCATCTTCAGCCTTGCAAATCCTGGGAACACTGAGTATTACTATGCTGTGCAGGGTTGCAGGGGACCTGGAGCCCATCCCAGGGGACCCAGGGCACTAGCCATGGTACACCCTGGATAGGGTGCCAATCCATCACAAGCACACACAATTAGATAATGTGCATGTCTTTGGACTGTGGGAGGAAACTGAGGAACCCAGAGGAAACCCAACCGTCACAGGCAAGGACATACAGTACAAACCCCACACACGCAGACCCGAAAGTGGGACTCAAAAAAAGTTAGGCAGATATTATTACATTATTATAGGCAGATATTGAGACAAGAATATTACTACTAACATTCTTCTTTAAACTCATGGAAAAGACTTAGTGAAGCTTTACAAATGCATTTGATGTTACACCCGACAAAAGAATTGGCTTACATGTACATTGCTGTCAGGTTTTCACATAATGCAAGAAAAGTGTCTGATTAAATTAATCAAATGAATTATTTAATCCACGCCATAAAATAGTGTACTGTGACAACCTACTAAATAGAGATGCATGATCAGCTTAAAGTCTCTTTCATAAGAAGCAAAAGCAAACAAAAGAGGTTTTCATTCAACACAGAATGACAATATTAAGTAATTTTGCTTGTGCTAAATTGAACAAAAGGTCAGTGACTAACTCACTGAGCAATTCAAGATACACCACTTAGAAAAAAAGAAAGAAAACCTCAAGGTAAATTAAATCAAGCTTCAATGTACCACTTCTGCCAGCATTACGGCTGCCTATAGATGATGTAAAATCACGTGCAAATAGAGCTGTTGTTTCCTTATGGAACGAGCAATGCCATTTTACCCACATGACACTGCATCCATTTTCTTCCCCTTAATTTTTTCCCCTCATCTTATTTGAAGGAGAACTACAATTAGACTTGGTACTTTAGACTTGGATATGTGCTGTATTTAGAAACACAATGCACAGAATGCTAGATCTATGATGTGTTTTCAAACATCTCTTCATGATGTAGCTCTGCTTAAAGGTTATGAAAAATATTCATCCTGCACAAGGTGCACCCACTTTCCCAGTGAGTGGAGTACAAAACATTGATGTTCTGTTGGTGCATCAAGGTTCTATAGATTTTGTCCCAGACATAAAAAAAAAAAATAATAAAAGTAATTTTCAATGGACCATACAAAAACAAGTCCTATATCATCTACTCAGCATTCTCATCATGATGTAACAGTAGGAGTCTCTGCACTTCTTGAATCCATTTTATTTTCTTGTTTATTTTTCTTCTCTCTTTTTTTTTATCGAATGAAGTGCTTTTAGATAAATCCGATATTCTTGACTTTACTCTGATACAACTGGAAACTCAGAATTTTAATTCAGCCTTGCTTGAGAAGAATCGTTTCAGTCACACATGTATTAAAAACGCAGTGAGTAATCTTTAGAGCCCTCTGCTCAGAAAATTGCAACTACAGTAAAACTTTCAGTTTCATAATCTAGACCAGCTGAAGAAACTAGAAAAAATTGTGAGAGCACAGTATCACATCTGCAATGGACTAACTACAACATATAGAATCCTAAGGAACCCAAGTATTAATAATTGCATACATTTTAAAGAAATGACAAAATATTCACGAACCAGTCATATTTATTCATTAATTTTTATCCTGGTCTATCACAGTGAATCATGGCAACAGTAGACATGGCAGTCCCAGCTCTGGGTCTGTTTGTACCCTAGGCACGGTGTTGCATTGATTTTAAATAAAAATGCAAAACATGATTATTAACTTAAATGTTATTTAAAGCCAAGGTGAATCAGTCACATATTGCTGATGTGTTAGTACACATGGCATCAGCGCTACAAACGCGCAGCTAATTAATAAAGCAAGGAGTCATGTAAAAGACCTGCTTACTACTACTTTAAAAATATCTCAGCAGGCAAAAAGTAGCAGCTTGTGTGGTCCCCCCTTGGCATTTGGCACCCTAGGTCATGCATCATGGATTGGTGCCAGTATGTCCATCACAGGCACAAATAAATAAATAAAAATCATAATTAGTAGCCCAAGGTAGGTGAGGATTAAACTGGGGACCATAGGTGTGCCACTGTGCTGTTCCTAGCCCAATATTAATGCATTTTTACACAAGCGATTACAGTTGATTACATTTGTCCATATAAAATTTAAATTTGTAAATGAAAGAAAACTTTGCACTTATAATAATAACTTATAATTTGTTTAATCACAATAATTTATTAAACTCATTTTTGGAAGAAATGGGCAGGGTGTCAATAGTTTACAATAATACAATTATATAATTTTTATGTAGTGTAAGCATACAGTACATATTAAAAATCATACACAGTGGATTTTTTCAATCTAAATAAATACACATGCTTGAGCACGATACAGAGAGGAGGATCCCTTATACGGACACACTGAGGGGAAAGAAAAACATTCATTCATTCACAGTAACCTTTGTACACATATAATGAAATTGTTTACATTACATAATTAAATAGCGGAAACCTAGGGTTAATGACCAGAACTGAACAAGTCCAATGCATCAACAGTTGTCGCTCTCTCTCTCTCTCTCTCTCTCACACACACTCACACACACAGTTCAACCAATGATATTATTATAGATTTCACAGACAGGGTATGACATATTATGTTAAAGTTTAAATGGGAAATGCTTACTCTCTACTAAATTTAGTCTTTTCTAAAGATAAAAAAAATACGATGACCCTTCAACAGTGTAGATCCTAAGGTCAAATATTGGACACAGTTGAGGCCAACTATGAGCTCAGTACAACTTAATGTCTTTTATAACCTTTATTCTCATTTATGTGGTTTCTTTATATATTTATTAAATGGTAGGGAATGTTAATTTGCAATTGGCCAAATTTGAATTTACTGGAATGTACTACACCTTAAAATTCTTCATTAAATCATTACATGCTACTATATGTAAGGGTATAGTATGCTATACAAATATTCTGCTGCACATAGATGTGTGAACTTCGTTTTTCAGTAGAAAGGAAGTTTTATGAATTTATTCAGACAGGAATATTATTGCAATATTAATGCATTTTTAAAAACTGTAATGTAAATACTGAATTATTTCTAAGCATTCACTAGTTAAAAAACAATTAACTCAACTGTTAAAACAAAATTTGCCCAGTTTGTCTGGCAGAAGTAGACAAAGTGACAAGCAATAATAATGTTTAACATAATCATAACCTGGAGGCACTTTAGTTTCACCTCTTTTCCTTAAGCACCGAGTCTGTCCATGTAATTTCTCAGTATAACAGCAACATGATATTTTCTTTCTTCTTTTAGTCCATTGAGTTCAGTCTTTGGAGCAACTCGTCAGCCTATAAAGACAGTGTACAATTTTTTTTATTTGTTTGTCCTATACTCTTTCTTACACAATATTCCTTTTAACGTGATGACCTCTGCTTAGCCTTGAAGAGAATACAACTTTTATATCTAAGCTAATGAAAATGCTTTCTTAAACATATGAAATGTTTGCTCAATGATTCTAAATCTATAGTTGTGCACTGCATGTATTGGGAATACAATCAATGCCACTTCCTGTCTGACTCTAATTGGAATGTTAAGTGTGGTCTGTAAGCTTTAGAGCAAGGGTATGAAATTTTAATTGTAACAGGGCCACATGAATACATCTGTGAGCCTCTAAAGTGATATAAACTAGATTATAATGCAAGTGAAATTGGAACAGGACATTTTGACGGAAAACAATGGTTAACAATCTGTTTAAAAACTATGGGGTTACCAACTAGTTAGAAAAAGTTTGGGGAAAAAATATCCAGGAGTATACTTAAGATATTTAAGTATCCCAGGGGAACATGGGATTTTAAGTTAAGTTAAGCTGTTATTTGTCACTGTTATTACAGCACAGTGAGATTCTTTCTTCGCATATCTCAGTGTAACTGAAGTCAGAGCCCCGATACAGCGCCCCTGGAGCAGATAGGGTTAACGGCCTTGTTCAGGGGCCCTACAGCGGCAACCTGGTGGAGCTGGGGATCGAACCACTGATCTTCTGATCAGTAACTCAGTGCCTTAGTCCACTGAGCTACCACTGCCAATGTACCATGGTACATGCACAGTACCATGGAGCTGTGTTAAAGTGTGTAACGTAATTGACTAATATTTTATAAATACAATCTAAAAGTTACAATGCTAAGGAAATACCATGTTGTAAAACTTTTAAATGGTTAGAGATAAAGAGTAAATGGTTGAAAGAACAGTCTTGCCAGGTCTAACAACTCATTTGTGCACAGTAACTTGACAACCTACTGAAGGAAGAAGCAGAATCAGCTGCAAGTCTCCTTCACAGATATGAGTTACAGTATAACCAGTGAGCAGAGGCAAACACAATGAGTTTTGCATTCTATGCCAAAACAGTATCGAGTAATTTTGTTTGTGCTTAAAAGGGTCAAATATACACTATATTTAACTTCCAAGTGTCAAATTAAACCAAATATTAACAGACTACCATAAACACCTAGGGCACTTTTACCCTAGGCACGACTGATTTGTACAGTGCCCAGGAACGATTTCTCCCCTTCGCCCTGACATTAACATTATTATTTTTCTCTGAACTGGGGCACACTTGCATATTTTCACCCTCCGACACAGCAGGTGGCAGTATGCACCTAGTTGGGTCGCGAGCCGCCATTAGATGCAAAAAAGAGAACGAGGACATCAATATTTGCGTTATGCTCAATATTATTGAAATTTCAGAAAAAAATGTCAAGAGCAACACTCTTGCGTGCCTTCCTTTTTATATACAACTTTGGCTGTGTAATTTAGAGGATGAGACTGGCACATGCTACGCGCACACAGATATTTCAGAGGAGACAGACGGCACTGAAGACTCCACTTCCATTTTCAGGTACGATTGGCTTCCATATCTGATTCGATCCATGCCCAAATATGCTGTATTTCTCAAGACCACGTTTTTCAGTGGACTTGTGCACGGTCCCTGAGTGCGGAATGCTTATGTTCTCATGATAAAACGAACCAGAATTTGGGGGTCAAGTGTATTCTGAAACGATCCTAAAAGACCCTAAACTGAAACTCCCTAACAGTCTGTAACCTTAGTCACAGACTTTTCAATGGAACTCCCAAAAACAAGCCCATCTATTCAGAATTCTTACCGTGATGAACCAGTAGGAGTTGAGGCGGTAGATAAAGCGAGAGATGAAGCCCATCTGACTGGCAGGTGCCAACACGTGAAGGTGCAGATGTGCAACAGAATGAAATGGAGGCCAGTGAAACCCAAACCTACATAAAATACACATTATCAAGATGCTTAAAAAAAAAAAAGATGCACTTCAAAACAACACTGAACCAGCAATGTTACAAAACATTTACAAGACTGTAATTCAGTTTAATTCACCTGACATCATTTAAATCACTGACGTTGTTTTTTTGAAGAATTGCTTTTCCGGTTTCCACCAATTTCTCCACTAGGAAAAACAAATGTAAACACATTGAACTGAACACACTTTAAAAACTGTACTGGATCTATCTTAGAGTCTGCAAAAACAAAAAGAGATAAAATTCTCCTTTTTATAAAATTAATTTTCTCCCCAAATAATAATAAAAAATAAATGGATCCCTGAAGCCAGTGAACAGTGAGTACTTGATTACTTACCTAGTGGAATGTGTTCTTTCCGAAGTGATTTACAATTCCCTACGTGTTTTGTTGGCACAACAAGATAGTGATGAGGAGCTCCCGGTCTTATATCTCTGAAACATGACGTGTCTTCATCCTGAGGAAAAAAATTAATATTTCTGCTAATAAATAAAAACACTAAAATTGCAATCATTTACTGAGAAATATTACACATAAAACAAAGCACTGGATTTCAGGACAACAAAAGGATCACATTTTAAATAACAGCATAGTCATTTCTATTGCTATAACTCACTCACATTTGAACGAGTTGCATGACACGCTAAATAAAGTAAACCCAATATTAAGAATATTAGTTTACTACGAACATACTTGTTACTAATTAAGAATGGCATGCATAAAATTGTTGCTATCTCATTTAGGGCTGGAACAATTCCTCGAGTAAATCGAGTAATTCGATTACAAAAAATGATCGAGGCAAAATCTTCTGCCTCGAAGCTTCATTTAATGAATTTTAAAAGCTTGCGTTTTGTTTTTGCACAATTATTTGTTGACAGCACGCTTCTGACACAGCGCGCTTCCGGGTGCAAGCCGCCAGTAAACACCAACGAAGAAGAAGCGCTTAGGTTACCCACAAAGCGGAAGGAGACGCAAACGGTTAGCTGTGTATTGATTTGAGGGAGCGCTCTGTTGCGGCCTTCAAAATGGAAGGGAGCGATCAAATTATCAGCGAGGCCAAGAGAAGAAGAAAGCAGCAAGAGAAAACGACAGAAATTACTGACAGATTTTTTGGATATTTGGAAATTGTTAGTGTTTTGTGTAATTATTTATTTTAATGTGTGCCTTAGTTTTTTTTTTTTATCCTTAAAGTCATTTGGAAAACGTTTTTTTTTTTTTTTGCATCCGAGAAAAGGCTTTAAAATAAGAATGTATGGTGCTGTAATGCACTTAATTTATCTCAGTCAACTTTAATACCCCTATCTCACCTACGCGGTTTCGCGCGGTGACCTGAAGTACAGTTCTTCATGATTCACCGCGAGTTTGGCACTGCGATTACGCTTCCAAACATATACAAGTTGCCTTAAAAACATGTTTCATTTTTGTGGCGGACCTTGCAGAACTTTGCGGAACGTCGGCAGGCTGTCGCGGCAGCTCACGCTGCCCAACACCACATCTCACTGCGAGTCAAACCGCATAGGTGAGATAGGGGTATAAGCTATTCCTTGTATTGTGAATAATGACCATGTTTATTTTTGATAAAATATTATTTTAGAGATTTTTCTAAAAAAAAAAAACAATGAATTTTTGTTTCTCTTACATATTTTACATTGCTGTTTAATTAAGCAAAAGTGCATTTTATCAGATTACTCGATTAATCGATTACATTTTTGGTAGAATACTCGATTACTAAAGTATTCGATAGCTACAGCCCTAATCTCATTTAAGCTTTATGGAAGGACTTTGTCACATGAAAAAAGTTTCTTTAATTTGTCAGCAAACAGAAAAAGCTTAAAACAAAGGACTTTTTGTTTTAGAGTCTATCAGTAGCACATTTTTCTTTGTCTTTACAAGGACTCATTGTAGATGTTACAGCATCAGTGAAATAACTTGTTCAACAACTTTAAATGCATAAATTGATAATATGACAAACTGATAATATGTTTAATTTGTTTAACTAATTATAAAAAAAAATTGTAGTATAAAAGAGTAAACAGACAACTAAATGATGAGGGTTTAGGGGTCAGTCAGCTCAACATTCAGTCATTCATTTATTTATTCATTCATCTTGTATACCACTTATCCTGTACAGCGTCACAGGGGGCCTAGAGCGTAACCCAGGAGAATTTGGGCATGAGGTGGTTTCCACCCTGGACAGGGAGCCAATCCATCACAGGATGCACACACTTGGCAATTTGGGAAATACACATACACACACTTGGCAATTTGGGAATGCCAGTTAGCCGAATCCGCATTTCTTTGAAGGGGGAAATAAACTCCATGCAAACAGGCCCAAGATTTACATAAAGGTAAATTAAATGAAGGGTTTGCATGAAGTTTATTCTCCCTGTTCTTGGCGGAGAATATACTCCATGCACACACACACACCCAAGATTTAAATAAAGGTAAATTAAATGAAGGTTTTGAATATTTTTAGCTGAAATCTTACATAGATAAACTTTATAACGTTATAAAGTTTTAGTAGCACTGTGGAGGTACATGTTTTCCCCCTCACCCACTATATCTGTCGGTTTTTTTTTTTTATTCCAGCACGAGGCATTTTGCAGCAGTAGTGTCTGAATTAACAGGCAGAGCTACAGTATTAATGTTCTGTATATGTATAATATAACATGAATTAGGCAGCTGACTAAAACCAGCCCTCCTAACACACTTCAGACACTGATTACGCACCTGTCAACCCACTAACAGCCGGAAGCCTCTGATAGGAAGTTAAGCCATAAATACTGTATATATAATTCTTCAGTAAATCACACTGTTACGTAGCTAGCTATTGTCATGCTAAGTCATTAATGCTAGTTGAACATGTAAATAATTAGCCACAAGAACATTAACGCCGGTCTGTTAAGACTCACGCTGTGCAGAAGCTCCGTGTCCATCTCCCTGTTCACAATCTTACAGAAAATGCACTTTTTATCATAACTGTCTTGTTCTTTCTGAACTAACTCGCCGTCTACAGCCGGTGGGTTTGCGCTGCTTGCCATTTTCAAAGCCGGGCGTGTGTGTGTTTCTTCGTCAGCGTGTGTGTGTGTGTGTGCGCGCAGCTCTCGCGCTTAACGTCATTCCAACATGGCGGTCTTTTAGTCTGGTTCTTCACTCTACAAACGGTTGCGAGTCTGAGTTAAAGACATTTAGTTGGATTGATGTAGTAAATAGGTAGTACTAAAATATAATTAATAATCCTGAGTTTTTACAAGTAGATATTTCTTATGACTTTAGCAACACTCACTGGCCACTTCATTAGGTACACCTGTTTCTTGGGAAATATTTAAGTTAAATAACTAAGTGCCCATAGACATAGGTCAAGACAATCTGCTGAAGTATGGGAAGGATAGGTGATTTGAGTGACTTTAAACTGAGTATTTCCGAAATTGCTGATCTACTGGGATTTTCACATGCGACCAAAAAAAAAAAAAAGGAAACAGTTCTCAGTGCAAAAATGCCTCGGATAACAGGACAACACGCCATGTCACAAGGCTAAAATAGTCTCAAACTGGTATTTTTAACATGATAATGAGTCCACTGTATGCAAATGGTAACAGTCAGGTGCAATAGAGCACCTTTGGGATGTGTTGCAATTGAAGATTGCTGGGATGTGCAGCCGACATGCACATGCAGCAGCAAATGCATGATCCTATAGTGTCTATATGGACCAAAATCTCTAAGAAATTCTTCCAGGACCTGGCTTCCAGCATCTGTGCCACTAAGAGATAAGAGGGATAAAGCTTTTCTGAAGGCAAAAGAGGGTCCAACACAGTAGCCTACTAGCATGGTGTACCTAATGAAGTGGCTGGTGAATGTATTTATGACTACCACTATTACTTCAAGTATCATTATTTCTACTGCTACTATTCGAACTAGTGTATGTGTATGTGCATTGACCCTTTATTCTAAAGTAACAAGAGGACCCAAACCACAACAACGAAATGCCTTCACTAAGGTTTTCCCCCCTTTTTTTTCACTTGTACGTACATGTATCTGATATACCTGGCCTTTTTAAAGGTGCTCTGCAAGGTGCTTATTTTTACAGAACTGAAATGTGATATGTGATTTTATATTGTACAGTATATTCCATACCAGATATGTTGTACCTTTTTATTTTTATTACAAATATTTATTTTAGATATATTTTTTATTTTGCTCACATATTAATTTTGGACATTTTGGCAGTAAAGAAATCAATTAATCCTTATCTTGGGCTTTCCTTTAGAACACCTTGAATATTTTGATAAGGTCAAGCAGATGCCATGTTTCTTAGAATCAGCTTACAAAGCTCTAGAGAAGGACGTTAAAAAGTTCTGTAAAGCAAAGCTGTTTTCCAATTACTAACCCACTGCTGAATGTTGTTAAGCTGATGAGGCATTGTAACAGCGATCTCATTAAAATTCAGTGTGAGTGCACTGTCTCTGGAATTAATTTTGTGCAAGTACTTGTGTTTGAAAATCATTTGTAAACAAAAGAGCATAGATGTCAGGATTAAAAAAGTGGAAACACTGATAGCACAAAAAGCTCATCCCTGCAGTTAGAAACAGTTCACGAGACAGGTAGTTTTGCTTTAGTCGCTGTTGATGTCCTGGCCAAACTTATTACTTAGATGCATGCATGGCAGGACACTTTGGTTAGAGACACTTATTCCTAAATAACATAGGATGAAATTGAATCAAATTCTGTACTTATGTATATTAATATCATGCTGAACATCAGCACGACTATGAATCAGTCGTAGGCAAACTGTGCTGATATTCAGTACAACAGTGCATCCTTGAGTGTGGTATTGCCTTTATTCCTTAGTAACTGCTGTATAAGATTAGATATTTCTAACTTAAAAAAAATATATAAAAGAGGCAAACCATTTTTTTCCATCAGTGATCATGTCTACCAGTCATGCTGTAGACTCATTCTAGTGATGTGGTAAGGATTTGGAGTTTGGAGAAGTACTGTACAAACTAGATATGGTTGGGCATGCCACAGCACAGGTTTTAAAACTAAACCCCTGGAGAGGCGCTGGACTCCATACTGAACTCTTTAATGTTGCAAGGATACATTGCAAGAGGTTACTGGCGTTTTCCCATCCAATCACATGAAGAATTTGAAGAATTCAAACAATCATATTGAAGAATATTTGAAGAAATGTTTAAAAATAAGCTGATCAGCTTTAATGTAAGTGATATTATTTCAGGTTGAAGCCCATGTACAGTGCATGTCTGCCTGTCTTTCTGTCTGCCTAACTTATTAATACAGTACAAAGAAATACAATTACAAATACAATGTTTATGCCAAGTTGTACTTCTTTTGTCCTCAGCCAAATACGCTCTCTGTTCGGTAATCAGAGAGTGAATCACAGTTGAGAAATTTAAAAAGTAGATCAGATAAAGATAAAGTTTTGTCTTAAAACTACTCCAGCTGGTTAAAATTTACTTATACCACTTCAGCAATATTATTTCAGCTGTGAAAATATTAAGATTATATTTTCTAATTAATATTTATTGGTGCAGGTGGTTTGTTTACGTTGAGCAAGTAGCTTATTATTAGCTTATTCTAAAGTAGATTATGAAATCCTGCACCTAACCGTTCACAACATTGCTTTTACTTACTATTTTGCTTTCACTTTTGGTGCAGAGTAAACTTCAGGCAGATAAGTACTGCCAAAGTTTCAGCGAATTCTGTCCAGCAGTCGATTTCAGACACACCCACAGCTTGACGCATGAGCACTATGCTGTCAAAACTTGCAGTTTATAATCTGGCACATAACTGCTCTTACCTTCCCTTCTGCTCAACCTTATGGTGCAGGTTTAATTTAAGGCAAATACTGATGGACTGGCAAAGTTTCATTAAATTCTGTCCAGTCTGTTTTGCATTATGCTGTGATAAAATCTGGCTGGACAGACATTAAGAGAGACAGCCATACAGTACAGATAGAATCTTTTTCTGAGAATGTAGGAAACATAAAGATATAATTCTGACCAACTTAGAGACAAAAATCTCTTTTATTCATATAGATTTGGTTTACTTGTTTGTTCATCTGTCATGTAATCATAGCACAAACTTAACAGAACTTTTTATTTTTTGGCTGCTGGGAATATTTACAACAACATGAGTTGCTCTTCCTTATTGCTGCCTAGAGATAGATACCCCATTATGGGATTTGGTGTTCCACTGACTGAGAACAATTATACTGATAGGTGATGTTCCTCGATGCACTCCCCTGTGTACACAGCCCTAATGTTCAAACACAAATGCACATTCAAATTTCTTTTGAATATATAAAATACTAAATAAGGACATATCCTTAGTACATTGATCAGCCATATTATATATTGACAACCTGTCTAATATTAAGTAGCTCCTTCCTTTTGCCACCAACACTGTAATGCATTGTGTTTTTTTGACAGCTTTGTTTTGGAACCAGCATTAACCTGTTCTGTTCAGCATTAACCAGCCTGCAGTAGCTCTTCCATTGCATCAGACAACACGGGCCAGCCTTCGCTCCCCAGGTGCAGCAATCAGCCTTTGCTGTCCATGACCCTGTCTCCGATTCACTGGTTTTTCGTTCTTGGACCACTTTAGGCAGGTCCTCACTAGGAACATCCCGCAAGAGTTTTGCAGTTTCTCTGACTCACACACTTTGTCTACAATTACAAAAAGTGTTACAATGGCACCTGAATGTGAGTCGAATGTTTTTTTTCATGAAGTTGATGTATTGGAAACAGAAAAAATGGGCAAACATTAGGATTTGAGTGACTTTGACAAGGGCAAACTGTAATGTTTCGACAACTTGGTCAGAGCAACTCCATTGTCATAAGTTATATGGCGCCATAGCAAAACCCCCATCAGCCTCTCCACTGTACTCCACATGTTTTTCTCACACCAAGTAACATACCAGAGGCTAATAAGGCGCCGCCCCCATGTGGCTAATGAGAGAAGCCAAAGGTGGCATCAACAAACCACCAAATGGAGGAAGCTTTCAGACGATGAATACCCTCATGTCACGTGATCATGAACACCTGAACCACATTTACGGGTAATGAACACCAGAATTTGTCATGTTTATACATCCTAGCTTGTCTGGCATTTGTTGTGAGTAAGGTCATTATATGTTGTCGACTTGTCGATATGTTGTTTTCCATCACAACCAGACGCAGAAGTACATTTCTCTTTACATTTTACTTTATTACTCATATGCTTCTAAAAGCAGACTTGACAAAAAGAACACTTGATGGGTTAAAAAGTCAAGAAAACCATAAAGAATAAGTAGATGCCAACATCATCTTCTAAACTGGATAGCAGGTCAGCCTTCCAATTAATCCTGTGCACTCCAGTATCTTAGGACATCACATTTAGCACAATGTAATGTATGCAAATTATGCCATTAAAATGCATGTTCATGTTTAGTTTCTAAATTAAGTGTTCATTTGCACTACTGGCAGTCTAAACAATCCAGAGATTCATTACAACAAATTACAAGAATAATCATGACTCGAAACATCAAATTGACTCCCCTCCTTCATTGTCTCCTATTTAAAAAAAAAAGAAAAAAAAAAGCATAATTTACAAACCAATCAGCAGTCTGCAGTCACAATATAGAAGGTCATAAGCTTGCCAAAGCTATTATGCTAATTGTTATGTTGCTGTTCCCATACAATAAATCATGACCCAAATCCTGCTTGTGTGCAATTACAGCCTGCTATGGTGGCATAATTACAAAACTGCAAAGTCAAAGAATTATCACTGGCATAAACTGTAGATGTACTGTACATATACTGATATTGGAGAGAGAAAAATGGAGGTGATATAGGGTTGTATATCTACAGAATCATTCTCATTCCTCATTCTTTCTAAATCATTCATGACAAAAATACCAAGAGAGTTCTGGTGAAATTACTGTGTTTTTGTCCTGAAGTGGTTGTGCAATTATTCATGAGATGCAGACTTTGTAAATAGATCCTACTGATTAAAACAAGGGAAGCAGAAAAAGGGGAAAAACACCTAGGGAACTCTGCAGAGGACAACATGGCATAGAAATGGCACAGAATCACTTTCTTTAATCATCTCCTGAGTTTCCCTTGAATTTCGAGACATCCTGCTGAGATCAGCTCTGCTCTCACTGGTCGCTGTCGCACATCATTAGATGAATATGAAATCATTCCTTTGCACCGCACTATAAGTATGAGCTCTATGTAATATCCTACAATGGTAACTCCTGTTCCTCTAATGCCCTCCAGGCTTTTTGTTTATGCCTTAATGAACACTTAATAAGGTGCTGTTAGTGTTTCTGATTAGAGTTGACATGTATCCAAAGGTTACCCAAAAAGCCACTGTCTATTAAATTGGACATTTTAAATGAAACATTTTACTACCTTTAAATTAGGTACTGTATATATACCTAATTTATATATACTTTTAAATACCTTTTATAAAGACGATAATGAATAATACTACTTGGATATTTATCTTATAGTCTAGCAGTCTTTTTTTTTTCTATGTCACATACTGTATTATTCTTTACAGAATGAATAGCTTTTTTTTTTTTTTAAGGTGTTCCATCTTGAAGTGAACTCTGCATTTGACAGGAGGAGAAACACACAAAATTATGGCATAATGGACAAAGGAACAACTACATCTTCTCAAAGATTAAGAAATAGTGCATTAATCTAAAAATTGGTCCCTTATTTTATTATTATTATTATTTTTAATAAAAACGCATTTACTGTCAAAGTAATGCATTTATGTCAGAAGTATTTAATAGCTATGCATGATGCAAGCAAACAAAATGAATTATACAACACAAGGAAGATAAATATGAGATTGGCACTTTGAAAATGACTGCTTGTAACTCAAAGCTAACAAAAGAAACCTGCTAAATAAAACAATACCAGGCATGCTGGGAAATCTAATCACAACACAGCAGCAAGACTTACAAACTTACCCAGGGGCTACTTTTTGTTGTTGTTGTTGTTGTTGTTGTTTTAGACTGTGTACTATGGGGTTTTGTGCCAGAAGCTAAACAGAAAGAAAAAAAACCACTAGCCTTTAATTGCAGATTTTGTAGTAATGTATTCCAACAACAGGAGGCAGTGTTATCATACTGGATGCAGGTTGCCCTCTAAATGGTGGTGTCCAACAATGGATTGGTGTTCTACCCGGCAGTGTATACTGTATCGTCATAACTGTTTTTCCTTTTTGTTGAAGCTACTGTACTGTATGTTAAACATAATTTGTGCTTTAAGATGGTTATATACTGTATGTTCAGATAGTCTAGCAGGTGAGAGAGTATGCCTACAGTTCAAAAGCATAATGTTCCTTATTCTTATAATGGACAGCCTAAATGGCTTGATAGTATGGTGATCTCCTTATGTGGTACAGAAGACTGGGATTTGATTGCCGATGGTTAGGCTGTTTTTATAGGGCAGCGATGACACAAATCCTCTGCGTTACTGATCAGACGGTAAGGGATTTAAGCCCCAACACTGCCAAGCTGCCAGTGGTCTGGCTCCTTAGCCTCTTTTCTCCAGGGGTGATGAATCATGGCTAACCCTGCACTCTGACCCAGCCTCCTAACATGCTTAAATATTTGAGAAACATACTTAACATTACTGCATTGTAACCTATATGCTAAGGATGCACAAATCACACCAGCGTCCACCAATATTTGTCTTATCATCTGCCATTGGCCTATCTGCAAATAAATTGGCATTCAATGGTGGCAATAATCTATGTTTTTCTGTTGAATTGCATTAATTTTGTGGTGGTTACATGTTGTGTTGGTTAACCGTGGTCTGACTGGCACAAGAGTAGTCTACCTAGCAGCAGCTTCAGGAAAGATCCAATATCTGGTACCAAATTACCACCCAAAACAGCCCCCTTTGACAGGACATTCTAAAACAGCATGATGTAGTGAGGGAGAAAGCGCTGGGAGCCTGCCCTTAGCCCCAGGATAGCTGATTAGCATATAGAGCTGACAACTCGCTTGCGTAGGGATTTCCACACTGTACCTTTATTCTGACATAAAAATTTTTTTTTAAAAAAAAAGCATCGAGTCCAGTATCCACAACACTACATTCACTATGTCATACATAACTGGAACATACGTACAGTAGAATACAAGAATCATTCCCTACACCGGTTGTTTTCAAAATTCGAAAAATATCAGCATGAAGTTTAATTAGAGCATTAATGTAGCACCCTTCTTCTCTACATGCATTCAGGTTTAATTTATACATAAGGTTCAGTTTATACAATTTATATTCAGGTTTAATTTATACATTTATATAGGTTTAATATATACAAAAGGAGTGCCACCTTGTGGCTTTATTTGACATTATCATATAGCCACATTACTAAGCTTTTGATTGTTACAATGTGTGTACCCGTATAAAATACTCACATTAACCAAACGAAAACATTAGTATCGGTCATCGGCCAAATCATAATTTTAAACATTGGTTCTGGTATAGGCTCAGAATTCCAAAATCGGGGCATCCTTAATTCTTAATACTGTATGTGATATTTTCTAAGCACAGTGCAGTAAAACATGAACGTGGATATAAATCAGAACGGGCAAGTGCAAGGTTAATGTAATAAAACTGTGACTTGAGTTAGTTTTGTCTTACAGGGAGATATTGTGCAGCAGCTCATCCAGTAGATGGTCTGAACTACTGAATCGTTCGTACTCTCACAGCACACTCTGCGTCACTTACCGTAACATTTGCAGTTTGGCACTTTTATGGCAGATACTTTTATGCAGAGTGACTGCCAGAAGTTCTTGTCTGTGCTAGCAAACAGACTTGAAGAATGATCCTAAGGTCCAAAGATACTGCAAGAAAAAGGGTCTGTACTTATAAGAACATACATAATTTGATACGTTATACAGTATTTTTAAACTGCTCTCCTTAAACACAAACCATGCTTACATGATAAGAAATCAAGAGTTTATAAGAACCACTTACTCAGCAGTCCTTTCATTCACTTCAAGGAGATTACAGAAGATTAGCTTCACAATTCCAATAAAAAAACAACATTAAATCAATGAAAACTGTGTGGCACAACAGTAAAGTGTTTGCCCTTTGTCAGGAGAGCATAAGAATGAATGCCTTGCCTCACCTGCAAGCAATGATTTGGACCCGAAATCTTTTATGAGCAACCGTTTGTACCTGGTCTCACCTTCTACAGTATATGATAACTGTCTTAGGCCCTTATCTGGCTGTACAGTAATTGTACAATAGTTTCCATGCCTCTGTTTTCAGCTGTAATTTCTACTACAGTGACGAGAGCCATTAGCACCCCATTTATGGTTCCAGTGCTAATGATGTCTGAGTTGCTATTGTTAGCTTTATCCCATTGCTCCAGTTTTCAGCCTTTTTATTGTACTTCTGCTTCTAGCTCTTGCTCCATGTCTTTTCCATCCTTAGGCTGTACTTTCTATGTTAACCTAGGGATAAACTTTGAGCTCTGTCGTATTATTCGTATTATCAAAAAGCAGCCCCAGAGTATCCTACTGCAATATCTCTGTTTATGCTCAACTACTTTTATCTTCAGCTGTACTCATGATTTCAGAGTAGCTTCTCCCTCTACTCAAGCACCTGGTGGTGACTTTTATCTGTTCATACTTCTAGTTCAGTCTTTGCATATGCAGCTTATAATTAAGCCTTAGCTCTGGTGTCATATTTGTTTTAACCCCAGTCTCTAATCTGTTCCAGGACAATCACCTGGTTTTGATCTGGTGTCTGTCTCAGCTCCTGACCTTGAGGCTGGAATAATTCATGTTACTGACTTGTTAGGATCAGCTTCCTCCATTAGCAGTTTACTCCATTAAATCCAATCCCTGAATTAGATTTAGGTTCTGTTTCCTCCCAACCTCCAGACATCAGTTATTTATTTATTTTTACCCCTGACTATCAGACCTTGAGCTTTTGACATCCCCTGTAATGTGCTCTTTTCAAAGCTCTCCCCAGAGCCACAATGAACCCCTGAGCTTTCCTCGCTGTGGGGCTCAGCCCCTGAGCTTTCCTTCAAGTCATGTGTAATTCAGGAACTGCAGTGTCAGGTCATGATCATTTTCTGTGTGCTGTTCCAGACCACTCCTTCCTGATGGTCTTCCCTTCTCAATCCTTCTTCTTTGCCCAATATAAGAGAATATGTTCTTTCCACCTGTGCACATTTCACATCTTCTTGTTTGCTTCTTAGTATGACATTCTGTCTCTCTCCCTGGCACTATCTCTCAATTTGTTGTAGATCTCATCTCAAACTTTAGGCCTTGTTAACGCTGCGGTGAAACTGTGGTTGCCTCTGTCAGGCTTTGATGGCCATTGCTTTTGATACTTTGCACACCTGTTCTTCGCCCACTTTGCTGTGTACTTTTCTTATTTGTGCATTGCATCCTGTTATTTTCTTATCCGCGTACTTCCTTGTGATTGCCTTTTTGTGAGGTTTTATACTTAAAAAAAAAAAAAAAAAATTAGTAGGTTTGAGATAATGTAGTAAATCCCATACTAACTACTGTACATGTTAACCTACATGGAAGCTACAGTGAATATCATTTATAGGCAGAAATTACTCCTGCTAATTGATTGGTTCCACCAAAACAACAAAAAAGCTTTTTTTTTTCATTAGCAACTTATTAATTGGGTGTGTATATAAGATTTTTTAATCATGATTCAGTAATATAAAAGTTAAAACACAACTAAGCTCTAAATAAGGCTAGGTAGGCCATAAGCCACTATCTTACACATCTTTAGCTTTTATGAAACAGACCGACTGGAGATGTAGCTCTATATTCATCCAAGTTTAAATTGTATATTTCTAATCAAGTTAAAGTTAAGGGATTAATTGTGAAATAAATCACACACATTGGATCTGTTGCTACTAAAAGTCCATGAAATTGCCTTTAAAAGTTTCACATCAATTCTCTGGTACATATGACTAATCCTCAAAATTCTCTGGGTGCATATGACTATTCCTCAAAATTATTCTCCTGGTTCAACAAGCAGTACAAGTTATCGTTAACCACATTAGCCTCATAGTTTCCCTAAATTCAACAAATGAACTTAACAAATAATAAATAAATAAAGTTGACTTACACATAGTCAGAATACACCCAGACTTAGGATTTAGTATTTATGCAAAACCAGCTCACAATTACACCTCGTTCAGAAAGAACTCACTCACTTACTTACTCTCTATACCGCCTGTCCTGCAAAGGGTCGCGAGAGGCCGGACACATACCACCATAGGGAACTCTGGGCATGATGTAGGGTTCACCCTGGATGCAGTGTCAATCCAGCACAGAGCCCATCTTTGGACTGTGGGAGAAAACCAGAGCACCCAAGAAAACCATTCAAGTACAGAAAGCATGCAAACTGCATGCACACAGACCTGAGGAAGGAATTGACACCTCAACCCTGGAGTTGTGAGGCTATCATGCCTCTTGTTGCAAAAGCAGTTTGATGTAAAATGTTCAACACACACATGGCTGTAACTCCCTCAATAGTCTCATTTAAACACATACATGTGTGCATGAAAGAAAGTAGGTTTGCACACACATTAGAAACCCAGGTGACAGTCCGAAAATGATCAAAAAGTGACTTTTCATAAAGGGTCTCTTTTAAGATGAAACTTATTCTTTAAACTTGCTTATACAAAGACTACTTTCCAATAACTACTTGATCCAGAAGGGGATCCAATTTCTTTTATGTGTTTGCTAGCAATACATGATTTTAAAAGGCCTGGATCACATTAAGAACTAGTACATGTATGTACACACATCAATTACTCCAATTTAAATGTTTAGTAAAGTGTTGTGTGTTATACTGTAAATATCCACAGGCCAACACCAATGTTACATTACAGTTAATTATCATTAAGACAGTAAGTGTATATGACATTTCAGGTTCCTGTAATGAGAGGTTTTTTTTTTTTTTTTAAAGACATTTTAAGTTGGTTTCCACTGATGTGTCCTTATATTGGATTTTTTTTTTTTTAGAGCAACCATTTCTATAGTTGATTTGTGTCTAGGAAACTGTTCACAGTATAGCCAGCATGAAAATCAACCCACATTTAACCTCAGTTATTCATGGAAACTGAACAAAATATAACCACACAATGATTTGTCGCACTGAGATATGCAAAGGATTCACCTAACTGAATTACATGACAAGTATGATGCATAACTTGCATGAAAGAGGATTAGTTTAAGCTTGCCTTGCAAGTTATTAAGGTCCAGTGACAATAAAAGGGCTGAACTGTAGAGCACATATACAGATTTAAAATATCTTTTACTGTTACAACATGTGGCAGCACAGAGTGTTGATTGGTATGAGCGCTAGTGTTTGATTTCATCTTGGAATTTTTGAAGTTGAACAGCTAATTATGGTCTGGTTCATGTGTTTTAACAATTTCCAGCATAAAAACGTTGTCTTGAAAGCAGAACATATCACGACCTTCGAATAATGAAGTCCAAATGTTTTCTTTTGAAACACAGATTAAGTGTATAGAATGGCCCATTTCCCCTGTTGCCTTCTACTTTCTTTCTTCACACACACAAAAAAGAAAAGAAAAAAAGAAATCTGTTAATGGCTCTAGCAACGGGGTCTGCCCAGGATGACTGTGTAAGTACCCTAATTCTTACAATAACAAGAAACTTGATGCAAGGAAATCCAATCCATGGGAAACTGATCAAAAGTTTATTGCATTAAAATGAAGAACAGGTTTCCGACAGTCAGCAACAAGGATTGATAGGTTCTCAGGAAGGTTTTGAAACAGTTTATGACTGTGCCCCATGTGATAACACCGAACATGCTCAAAGAATTGGCAGTCAACCTAGTGGCATCAATGAACCTCTCATGTGGAAAGTTCAAGAAGCCGTTTGATTTTGGGAAGCATGGAAAAGCTTTAATTTGCTTTTTCTGTTAGAGTTGTTTCTGTGTCGCCAGGCTGAGGAGAACTTTGCACTGCTATTGTGGGCTGGGCATTTCAGGCCCTTCCTTTGTTTTTGCTAGGCTAATTAGACAGCATGATAACATCTGGTGTGAGAAGACAATGTGGCACCGCTCACATACCCTTAGTGTGTGTTTCAAGCACTGAGTGCCAGAATAGGCAAGCAGGGGAAATTCGAGCAGGGATAGCATATGGCTTCAGCCATTCTGATATAGCTGAATAACCCTCACACTTCTCTTACTTCTCTTTCAGCCTTTCTGGATTCTCTGCCTCACACACGTATATACAGATACTTAGAGAATGTTAAACAGAGAGGCAAGAGCAGACAAGAACAGAGAGACATGATTGAGAGAAGTCCTGATTAGATTGAAATGCCATTTAATTTTGTGAATGCTGTAGGTGTGGGGGTTTTTTTTTTTTCATGTCTATCTTTGTAAGAAAACAAATCATTAAACCATTCTCTACTTAAGACACAGTGAGAATTGTATTTAAAGTTATGACTATGGAAGAAAGAGCATAAATGTAATCTATCAGCATATGGTTTTTGCACGCAGGGATATAGAGTGATCTCTCTATCATTTCTACTCTGGATCACAGAAGCATGAAATGTGTTCAGCTAGGTGCGTAACTACATCAGGTCAGTAATTTGCAAATCAATCACAAAATGGATGAAAAACAAATGTAAAACCTTGACCAGACTAACAGTCACCATGCTCCTCTGGTCACCCGTGGCTGAGTGAACAAATTGCTCTTTTAATGAGGAGCACTCATTCCAGACTGTTAAAGTGCAGAAGTAAAATCAGCCCAATAAAAGTAATGTGGATTAATTTGTACAGATGTAGTTCTTCAGCCACAGGAAATTAGATCATTCAGATTTCTTTTAAAGATACAATTTATAATTTTCAAGCCATTTAACTTAAAGCTATTTAACTTTACATTACTGTATGTTGTCAAGAGGGTGTGCTACTACAATGTGTCTTTATTATAACCTTTTTTTTTGTCTTTTGTAATAAGCTGACCTACAGTATTTTTAAGTACAGTACATGAATATCCAATGTCCTAAGAAAGTGGGAGTAAAGATATCAGATCTATTTTTTATGTAATCCAGTCCTTATGTAGATACAGATGGCTCGGTTTAAATGATTACATAATGTGCAAATAGTGTGATAAATAGAAGATGACATAATTTCATAAAGCGCTTTAATTTTTCTGACATTTTGAAATATGAAATGCATCACACCTACTGTTTTGGAAAAGAGTAAAATGATGGCAATTAACCATCAACTAATGAGTTACAGCTTATATTGGAGTCAGCACTAAGATCTCACATAAAGCAAGCAGATAAACATTACCAGTTCATTTAGAGGAGTCAGACCTTTGTTAACTACAGGCAGAACAGTGAGCCTCCACTGGGTGGCTGAAGGTCACATCCTCTCCCTGCTGGTCCAGTTACTTTAGAGCTGTATCGTTCCCTTACCTTGGCAAATGCTAAAAGATGAGTGTGTTCCTGGCTCGTGCAGGCTGTCTGACCATATGGCCACATTCATCATGTATCAGCTCTCATTAAAGTAGCCGTCATTAGGTGCTGGGGCTCTGCTGGATGCAGTTGCCCACACCTGACAGCTTCTTTCTTCTCACCTGGAATCTGCATCATAACCAGCCTGTCACACAGCAATGCAGAGGCAGTAATTGTACAGCGCAAACAGCCTCACATGTTCACACAGCTGCCTGATCAGCAAACACAATAATCAGATTTAGTGCAAAACAAACCCTTCTGAACACCTGCTACCAAAAAAAAAAAAAAAAAAACCCTAGGACATAGGAATTTATCCGCACTAGAAAGATAGCGAGATGTGCTACCGCTGATATGGCTAGGGATGGAAATGCACTAGTGATCTTAATATGCCACTAATCTTTGGAGCAGATCATATGTCGGCACACTACTAGTCTAGTCTTGTCGTTGTTTCTAGACCATGCTGTTTATCTCTGCATGACTCTCATGTGACCTGTCCTACCCACGCCTCTGCAAGTGTGTGCAGTACTTGGCAGAAGCAGTGACTTGCTATGCGGTAAAAGGTGACAGAATCAGGGGGTTGCCTCAGCTTGCCAGCAGATTGCAGATTTCATTTGCATTGTTTCTTTCTTAGCATCCATCCATCTTGGATGACTATTGGCTTTGTATATTCATAAAGAGGGATTCCCCTCCTCATATACCACAATGGATGACAGATTTATAGAATGCACTGTATTCTTTGCCTTTGGTTTTCTTTTTCTCTTCTCTTTTTATGTTCTCATATGCGTTTATGTGGGTAAAATAATGCCATACATATCAATATAGGAGTGTCCTAACACATTATAAAACACATTTTATAAACTAGACTGCAGGTCTTTTTTTGTTTGTTTTTTAAATCAGCATAAAATTTCTTTTCAGCTAAAAGCTGGTACACTTGGCTAATAGTGAAGGAGATTGACTCCTGAGAAAGTTGGCACTGGTTGTTAGGGCAATCGCTCATTTGTTTATAGCGGAGTTTTGCAGAGGAATTGCTCTTTTCATCTATTCTAGCTGCAATCGAAAAAAAAAACAACTATAAAGAATTTTGGTACATATTAAATGAGGGTGATGTGGTTGGATTTTATGTAATTTCATGCAAGTAAAAAAAAAAAAAAACAGGGAGGAAAAAGTAATCTAATGATATTTGCTTAACCTTCACATACAGTATAAGAGAAACTTACAGTAATGAGACTGTGATGAAAAAACAAAAGTAAACAGCCATTGTTTTTTTCTTTTCTCTAGGTAGATGAGATTATAACCGTGATCTATAGGCATCTTTGAGGAAAATAAATAATTTCAATTGGACTGTATATATACTTTCTAGGAAAGACTTGAAAAGTCATGTATTGGATCTAAAGCCTATTCCTGGAATGCTAACCAGGGGGCAGGAATACCCTCCTGAACATAATGCCAGTCGACAACAGGGCATTACATGGGCATAGACATATTTTTTTTAGAGCTTTAGTGTGGCCACTCTAAATCACTTCCATTTTTTCTTGAACAACAATATCTGCTTATTTTTTAACAGCGCAAGTCTGTTAATGTGTTATTTATGATTTTTATTTAAATGCGATATGACATACTGTGTCATAGAAGGACAATGTGCTAGTTGTTGATTTGTTGATCCTGTGACGATCAATTTGATTAAAGACTTAAAACTGTGTTCGGTGTTCTATGTCTCTTACGCTGCATTAGATTAAACTGATCCATTAAAGTCTGCTCGACTTCCTCAGGGATAGAAATAGCTCGTTTCATTTCCACTGTTTATATGGGCCTCAAAATCTATTAAAACTGTATATTATTTCAATGAAAAAAAGAATGCTCTCAAAATATTTTGGAGGTATTTGACATGAGGTATCAACAATAATGAGGAAAATATTACAGTTTTCAGTTGTCATATTTGATAGTATCATGTGTGCAATAACTGGGACTGGGGTCTGTCATTCTGCCAGGTAAAAGTGGTTTCAACTCATCAGAACAATAGACGCTTTTTTGTTTGCTGTGCTCTGGCATCATCTTTAGCCTCGGCATTACATGTGTTTTGCCTCTGAGCTACACAGAACATGATGTTATTGTACAACATGAGCTAATTGTCCCTGGGACTTGGTCTTGGCAGTTGCTGTGATCTAGCAAGAGGCCCTTAATGAAGACTTACGATGGCTCATACTGATGTGAGGGAGTGGGTGTACGGAACGAAATCTACAGCTAAAGCTAGACAATGTTTAGGGTTTTTTTTTTTTTTGCTAATAATTTATCTCGAGTTCTGCTAAAGAGACATACAGCATTACAGCTGCTGCATACTGTCATTGATGAATATCGCTCTATTTTAATTACAGTACAGATCTGTCCTCTCTGTGATACCCTGGTAAAGACCAGAAATAAATATGCAGGCATTTGCATTTTTATGGGTGAAGTTTCTCTTCCTTCTGGCAAATTACAGCCCAGTTTTTACTGTCTATTACCAAGATTGATCTTTAAGTCAAATGACAAGTGAAATTTAACGCGTTTGTATGTGTGTGTGTGTGTGTGTGTGTGTGTGTGTGTGTGTGTGTGTGTGTGTGTGTGTGTGTGTGTGTGTGTGTGTGTGTGTGTGTGTGTGTGTAAAATGTGTGTACGGGAAGGTTTATGTGATAACTATAACTAAACTGTTGTTATTGTCAGCTATAGACAGTATCAGCTGTTTAACTAAAATGTACATAAAAGCTAATATGGAAAGTTGAGAATGAGA
>JAAGKR010006243.1:32643-44504 GCA_011419295.1 Clarias macrocephalus | reverse complement strand
ATATATATATATATATATATATATATATATATATATATATATATATATATATATATATATAATCTTATATATAAGTTCACTATTTTCTGTAATGTACTGATAAACATTAGACTTTCATATATTTTAGATTCATTACACACAACTTGAAGTAGTTGAAGCCTTTTATTGTTTTAATATTGATGATTTTGGCATACAGCTCATGAAAACCCAAAATTCCTATCTCAAAAAATTAGCATATTTCATCCGACCAATAAAAGAAAAGTGTTTTTAATACAAAAAAAGTCAACCTTCAAATAATTATGTTCAGTTATGCACTCAATACTTGGTCGGGAATCCTTTTGCAGAAATGACGGCTTCAGTGCGGCGTGGCATGGAGGCAACCAGCCTGTGGCACTGCTGAGGTGTTATGGAGGCCCAGGATGCTTCGATAGCGGCCTTAAGCTCATCCAGAGTGTCGGGTCTTGCGTCTCTCAACTTTCTCTTCACAATATCCCACAGATTCTCTACGGGGTTCAGGTCAGGAGAGTTGGCAGGCCAATTGAGCCCAGTAATACCATGGTCAGTAAACCATGTACCAGTGGTTTTGGCACTGTTTCTTGTCTAACACCTGCTGACAATATTTCTCCTAAATTCAAAATATGACTACAGTATTGTTATTTATAGTATATAACGACATCATCACAACACATCCAAATAACCTAAAATCATTATTAGGTCACATGAGATTGTGAACAGGTGATGAGTGGGAGAGCTGTCAGCTGAGAACTAAAAAAATATCAGCATCGTTCTTAACTCTTTGGTTAATTTGTCTGCCAAGTCCACTTATCCAGCCTAGATTACATTTACATTTCACATTTTTACCGGCTTTAGTTTTGGTTTAGTTCAGTCTAGATCAGCAATGTTGGTGTTTTTTTCAGACCTCCTCTGATAAAATTGCAGAAAAAAAAAAGCGGCCTACTGTTTTTCATCAAACTCAGCGTTCGTTCGATTATTTTAGTCCAGACACACATGCCTGGTTTGTCTATTCAGATGTCATCTCATCTCATTAAGAAATGGAGGTCTGACTGCGGCAGGTTTGCCAAAAAATAAAATAAGAGCAGCTTCGACTGCTTGAATGAAACGCTGTGATATAAAAATCTGAGATTTGTATCAATTATAAGTAGTTTCACAGGAAAAAGAGGTAAAACACCATTTCTGGACGACTTTAACTAATTTTTGGCTAATTATTGTCCGCAATAATTTTGGTCGTCTATAACATTTTTATTTATTTATTTATTTATTTATTTTATCACAATAAATGACTCTTTTTGCAACTTGGACCATCACCTGCACTGGTTTGCTCCATTTATGAGCCATGCTGAACTTTAATATCTATAGCATTTATATTTCGGAAATTAAATTAAACTGAGAGATAACGCTGGAATCCTCAGCAGATGCACGATCGCTTTGTGTACAAGAGACATGAGGAGTGCATCGTGCGTGCGAAGTTGTCATGTTTGCCACACAACTGCGGGCTGATTTATGTATTGTGACAAAACCGTGGCAGTTGGAGTTACAGTGTTTTGCAAAATCATTAAAAATTCATACTGATAGAAGCAAAACAAATTCGACAAAACATTTTAGCGTTCATGTTTTTCGAGACATTCGTGATGTCAAATAAGGAAAACATGAAAAACAATGTGTTCTATCTTTCTCTAAATTGCCAAAATGGATATGTCTCATTTTGCCTTCAAACTGTTCATATAGTATTTATGTGTAATGTAAAGCATACTGAATAACCATAACGCACCTAGTCACTTGAAGGAATCGATGAGTAGATCACAACTGCTTTCTAATGTGGCTTTTCTCTTTTTGCACGTTTCATTTTAATGAAAAACTTGCACCTGAATAAAACGGATATTAAAAGAATCTAAAGCAGATTCATTAACTACTACATCAACCTTTACCCAGTTTCAGCTCCACTGCTCTAGTTTTGTTTAATGTCCCATTTTGACCTCTTGAAAGCTACCGTGTAAAGAAAACTATGTCTAAACTGGAGCAAGAAATTCCAGAGATCTCGAGTTCAAAAGCCCGAAAGGTGCCCTCACGTCAACGCCGAGGCTGCTCGACCCTTGCCCATGTAATTAACTTCTTGAGGTCACCCTGCTTGCACTGACTTGTATGCACAGCTCCATGAATCTCTGGATGAATCCGGCAATATGTGCAAAACATGTGTACCTCCCCCCCAGGCTAAACAACAAGCTGTTAAGAAATTCTGGACTTGTGCATGGAATATGAATTTGGTGTTTTCCACCCTCAGGCTCCAAGTCACCTTAGGAGAAGTCCTGGTCTGATCAGTTGCTGGCCAAGAAGGTGAAGGGAAAAAAAAGAAAGAAAAAAAAAATAACAGATGGTAGTGTGTCAGTGGTAGATTCTTGTTTTTAACCAAATTTCTTATGCGATAGTTATGGAAAAGAATAGTAATTCATTTCTCATTTCATGTTCTAGTTATTTTCCTTACTGGATTCATGTTTAACCTTGTTGAAGCAATTTGTGTGTGTGTGTGTTTGTTTTTTTTTTTGTTTGTTTGTTTGTTTCTTCTCCTCATTAATGTGAAATAGCGATTCAAAGGAAGGGTCAAGGAAGATAGAAAAGGTTAAGGAACATCAGGGTGAATGTCTTTTATATCCAAGATTTGCCGTGTATTCTGCAAGCTGCGGCATTAGACAGGGCAAGAGTACAATGAAAAGTTCAAGTCTGGGTTTGAGGTCATCTTCCATTTGCTGATGATCTTTATTTATTCAGATTGGCCTGTTTCTGTCGTTTTCTTGTCATTATTTCAGGATATCATTCAAAATTCAAACAAAATGCCATTTGTTCTGTCCTCTAGGCCCCTTGATTAGGAGCCCACATTAATACTACTCTATACGATCAGCACTCATCATTCTAGGAGCACTAACCATGAACCTGTCACAACCTCCTCATTATCTACTTGTTAACAACTCAATATGAACTAAGGTATGACGGTTAACTGTTAATTAAGGCAAGACCTTTCATTATTCCATCTGTTTAACCTAATGTTTTGACCCCCGGCCTCTTTCTCTCATGGCTGTTTTTTCCTGCAGTTGCTTGTGTGCCCATGTGCTCACCAAGATCAGTGTTGTGTAAATCTTTTCCAGCATATGCCAACAGTTGGCACAGTGGGCACCACAACTGGACAGATGAAGATGAACGTGCCCTAATCTACCAACAATCTTCAAAACAGTCCATTTTCAACGATCCGGTGCCCGAAGTAGTCACAGATTCCTGTTTGTTGCTGACAAGAGTAAAACTGTTTGTGTTCCTTGATATGAGTCAATGATGTCATGTGGTCTGAGATGCTGTTCTGCTCATCACCATTGTAAAGAGCAGTTATGCAAACTAACGATAGTGTTTAGTGTTAAGGTAGGCAAACACTCAGGAAAAGAGGGATATAATCACTAATCCATTTCCTGAGTTCCTAGCAATCCGGGGAAACAGAAGGGCTTAGGGGAAACATAAGGATTCCAGAGAATTACCATATATATATATATACCCTACCCATGGATAGAGAAACCTAGCAAATGTAAAAAGACAATAGCAAAAGCCTTAACATAGTCTTTTTGTTTTCTTTCAGCACTCCCATCAACAAGGTGTTTCCACCTACACGAGAGCCTCTGGATTGTTCTTTTTTTTTTCACGCTATGCAAGGAACTCATCAGTTTCCGCAACACTCCGAACAACCCGTCTGGCACCCACCACCATGCCGTCCAAGTCGCAGACATTACATCATTTACCAGTCTGATGTTTGATGTAAATATTACCTAAAGTGTTTGACCTGTAGCTGCATGATTTTATTCACTGCGCTGTCACGTTTAGTCAGTCTGTTTTACATCGCACTCACACGACGTTGCAGATTGATGTCTACGTTAAAAGCGTCACACTATGTCATTTTTCTTTTTTCTTCTTACCTTTTATTATGAATGATCGTCGCATGTAAGCCCTGTCTGAAAATTGCCAGGAGATTCTAGGTCTCTTCAGTGCCTGGTTAAGCTGGATATGAGAGATGGGTATGGTTATGTACTGTAGATTCATCAACACTTAAAGGCATTAAGTGTTGCACAGGAGTATGAGAAGAGTGGAGCTGCCTACCCAGGCTTCCCTAAGGAAGAAGATGCTCCAGAAAAAATCTAATGTTAAAGTGGTTTTGGTCTCCAATTTTTGGCTTTCACACTATTAGATCGGTGGATTTCTGTCCATTAAGAATAGTGGAGGACTAGTGAGGGCTGATATTTGCTCTCAAATGATTAAGTCAGCTCGTTAAAATTGGAGCATCAGATGTTTTAATCCAAATTAAAAAACCTTCAAAGTTTTCTGTCTACCATTTTAAAATGTATTATTCGATCATTATCACTGGTAAGTAACAATAATTAACAGAAATTACTTATGTGCCCGACACCTATTAAAATCTGTTATTCCAATTTATCCACATAAATAGAAGAGAAAGGGTTTTGTCTGTACATCGTTCAGCACTGGCTATTTCAAGGATATTTGCACGTTTCATACATTGGAGGACCAGAAACCAGTCTTAGAAAATGTTCTGTCTGTGTGTCCAACCAGATGTTCATCACATCATCACACAAAACTGGCTGAATAGAATGAAATGAAACTTTGCCAGTCAAAGTTAAACCTACTGTACACCATGACGTTAAAAATGAAATGAAATCCAAATGTTGAGTAGAGGTGAAGTCACGAGCAGTTTTGTGCCAGATTTAGAAATCGAAAGTTTTGACAGCGTACTGAGCATACGTCACACCGTGGGCGGGTCTTAAATTTAATTCGAATTTTTTCAAATTAAATCAACAATTAAAAAATTTAGAAAATCTTGAATTTAATGAAACGTTTGTAGTACTCACATATCGGCCTGAAGTTTAACCTGCATCATAAGTGAAATCCGAATGTCGTGTAAAAGCGATGCTATGAACAGTTGGATGTGTCGGATTTAATAACCTACTTAAAAAAAAAAAAAGCTACTGATGCGCTACTTGCTCAATGTCAACAAACACCTGCACTGATAAATATTAATTAGAAAAGAAAAGCTGAATATATTTACTGGGATTCATTCATATTTTCATCGCTGAAATAACAGCGCTGAAGTCGTACAAGTGAAGTTTAATGCAGTCGTACAAGTCATTTTAAGACAAAGGATCTTTACCTGATTTCTCATCGGTGATTCGCTTTCCGATTACCGAACAGGGCGTGTATTTGACCGACGATGAAAGAGATAAAACTTAGCGTGAACAAGGCATAAGATACTCAACCTTACAAAATTGTATTTCTTTGTATTAAGTTAGCCAGAGAGTTCTGCCGTATATATAATATACAGTATAGTTTATATAATATAATAATATCACTGATTACATTGAAGCTGATCAGATTACTTTTAGCTTGAACCTTTTAACTATTTCTGCAAACTCTTTTCCCATCAATGCTGGTAGTTTATATTAATGCTTATATTATAAATGATTATTATTTATGTTATTATATTTTTGGATAGATTTATTCCAGCCATTACCACAAAACTCACATACTGAAATGGCAGCTAGACATACAGTACCGCAGTAACCTTTTAAAGCAATTTGAAAGCAATAAGCCTCTCACAAGCATGTGTTATGGTAATTCTATCACAGGTAAAGCCATTCGTATAGACGCGATGAATCCATTAGTGCATTAATCAATGGTAATGCTCTTACAGAAGGCATGCTTATATGATACTCTTGGCAATGGATACATATAGTAAAATAAATACTGTATATGTGAGAAAGAGCCAATGAGAGACTAAAAGGAGTTCAAATTAATCTACTCTCATGCTCAGCAGATTCCTGAATCCAGTTCATCATCCATCAATCTTAAGTGCTATGGTGACGGGAATATGCAAGCATGATACTACTTATATAACGCTTATAATATAATACCTCTTTCTATATGAAGTCATACCCAAACACGAGGAATGTGTGAAAAACAACCATGATGGCATCCTCTATCCATGCTATATTATAAGAATAGCTTTGTTTCTTTTGTCTGTAACTCCAACTTTCTTTGCAGAACAGAGACATTGCTTTGTGCTTTTCACAACCAATCCTTCTCCAATCCGTCTTTCACATGTCTTTTTTTTTTTTTTTCTTGTTTCTGTAAAAATAGTACTGATAGACATGGACAACTCTCACATCTATTTCTGTAAGAAAGCAGGTTTTGTGATTTGAGCAGACACGCTTCACCTTGGATCACTACAGGTGAAAGATCGTGCAGTATGTGAGCCTGGTCTGTGAGAAAATTTGTAGTGGGTCTACAGTACAGTACATGAAAATGGGCAGCAGGAATATTTGGTTGTTAAAATGTTGTGTCTGTGCTTACCACTGGACGACTATGGAACATGCCGTTGATGGTAGTAAATACATATCATCTTCTTCTTCTTTGTCTTTCAGCTGTTCCCTTTCAGGGGTCGCCACAGCGAATCATCTGCCTCCATCTAACCCTCTCCTCTGTATCCTCTTCTCTCACACCAACTAACTTCATGTCCTCTCTCACCGCATCTATAAATCTTCCCTTTGGTCTTCCTCTAGACCTCCTGCCTGGTGGTTCCAACCTCAGCATCCTTCTACCGATACAGTATATTCACAATCTCTCCTCTTAAAATGTCCAAACCACCTCTCTGACTTTCTCTCCAAAACATCTAACATGGGTTGTCCCTCTGATGGACTCATTCTTGATCCTATCCATCCTTGTCACTCCCAAAGAGAACCTCAACATCTTCATCTCTGTTACCTCCAGCTCTGCCTCCTGTCTTCTCTTCAGCGCCTCTGTCTCTTAGTCGCTGATACTCTTTTATCAGACAACACAACTGACTCTTTTATCCACCACACTCTCCACTGCTCTGCACCATTAACCCTAAGTACTTAAAGTAGTAAATACATAACCTCACTCACGCACTCATCTTCTATACCACTTTATCTTGTATTCAGGGTTACAGGGGGCCTGGAGCCTATCCCAGGAGACTTAGGGCACATGGCAGGGTGCACCCTGGACAGGGTGCCAATCCATCGCAGGGCACAGACAGACACACATACACTCACTCATTCACACACTACGGGCAATTTGGAAGCGCCAATTAAACTAACCTATATGTCTTTGGACTGTGGGAGGAAACCGGAGTACCCGGAGGAAACCCACCAAGCACGGGGAGAACATGCAAACTCCACGCACACAGAGACGGGAATCGAGCCTGGCTGGGAATCGAACCCAGACCCTGGAGGTGCAAGGCGACAATGCTAACCACTATACCACTGTTTCGCCAAATACTGTACATATATATGTAAAATCCATAACGACGAGAGGCACAAAAATACCAGACACCTGCAATTTACTAAAATATCATAATGGAAAGCAGCAAAAAGGGTGAAAAAATGGCTTAACACCTGAGATCTGTTCTGTGAAACTGGACATGGGGTAGTTTGTGCGCACACCATATTACAGTAATTTGGGAGTTAAGATGCACCTTACAGTAATATATACAATATATAATATATACAAAGTGGTAACATTACAACACTAAGAGAAATGCGTGTAACGTTTGATAAACTGTTGTGTCTGTCTCAATCTCTGATTGAGATTCCAGACCATCAAAGGACCACGGATGTTATCGGACTTTGTGCGAGTTTGTGAAAATCATCATAAATGCCCCCAAATAAAGGCTACAGTTTCATTAGTCTGAGGTTGTATGTTCAACGTTATGTTTGTGTTATTCATTCAATGCTATCTCAACATCAATGTTTATCAGAAGTCATTCTTACTTTTAGAAACATATTGTCTCAATAGTTAACATCATACTGTAGCAGCATCATTACATCATTAGTCAAACAATGCTAGAGTTTCTACTGGATGTCAGATCACAAGTGTTAAGAGTCGTGTAATTTTTTAATTATGATTATTATTTGTTTAATACTTGGAACTCATCATCATCATCATCATCATCATCATGGTCTATACAACTTTATCCTGTATACAGGGCTGTGGGGGGCCTGATCCCAGGAGATTTAGGGCACAAGGAGGGGTACACTAAGTGTGTGGTGCCAATCCATCGCAGGGCACAAACAGCCACAATTTGGGAACCCAATTAGCCTAATCTGCATATCTTTGGACTGAGGGAGGAAACCCACCAAGCATGGGGAGAACATAAAAACCCCAGGCACAGATACCCATGGCGGGAATCGAACCCGGACTCTGGAGGTGCATGGCAACAGTGCTAACCACTAATGCACCACTAATACTTTGGAACATTATTACAGAATTTTGTATTGTGGTTACAGGTTTGTGCATATCAAGAATTTTAAAGTTTAGAGTTTTATATTTTAGGTTTTACAACCTAATCTTCATTTGTATATATATATATATAATAAACATATTAATAAAAAAACAGAAAACTAATTTTGTCGACAAAAATGTACATTATTTTATAGCATTTTAACATTAAGCTTCTAAGACATGCAAGAAAATCATAACAAAGCCGTTTGTTTACTTATTTATTTATAATAAGGTTTTCTGCATCCTGGTATCCACATGGCAACAGGTGGATGCCGGCGTTGCATGATTACAAATTGTTGCCACTAGCAATTCAGATCCAGAGCTTAATTTGAAAATACATGCGGTAGACATGAAAACATCTTACGGAAATATGTTTTATATAATAATTTAATGACCGAGTTCAACAGCTGCCCCTGGACTTAGCTTATAAATTGATTTTGAGTGAGTATGTTTTCATTTTACACCTCCTCGGTGCAGAAAAGCAATGTGCTGGGTAGAGATTAAGTCTTCAGAAAGAGTCATTTTGAGAAGAAACATATGGTGAAGTGGGCCGTCTTGAAGAGGACGCAGACTGCTAAGCTATGTGGCTAACATTAGCCTGCCACCGTTTGCATGATTATATTTTTAACAAGGTAATGATAAGATTTTGATTGCGCTATATAATAGTCCATTACTACAAAAGAACATCTGCCAGTGGTGTTATTACTGTCCAAATGGGACGCACTGTAATTCCATGGATGTCTGTTGAATGGGAAGAGCTGCATTACTGGTAAGAACGAGAATCTGTAAAATTTAATTCAATTGAGGATTTCGATTGGTTGAATCACTTGAATTGTGATCTTCTGAGAGGCTGTAATTAGGCCATGCTGTATGGAATTCTATTTACAGTACAGCGGGTGTTCAAGTCAAACCAGGACTTTTGATTGTGCAGAATGACATCACTTCTCGCTTGGATGCCATCAAGGTAAAAGGTTTTCAGAACCATGATCAGACTGCCTGCTTCACGTCTGAAACGCTGGCCTCCCAGGAACTCCTTTAACGACCCAATCATGTGGAAATGGCATGGAGCGTATGGAGAATGCGGCAACAACTCCTGTTCCTGTAATGTGTAAATGGCGTTGGTGAATGGAGTGTACAGTTCACACAGACAGGTGCATTTCTTCCACCTGTTGGTGCCAAGTTATCTGTCAGTTCAAGGATCGAGCGTTCCGCTCACTGAATGTTCACTTAAACAACTGCAGGAGGTTCCGAGTCAACTCGGCCGGCGTTGTCATTCACGCATTTTGCACAATTCAAAAGTTTTATTGCAACCAAGAGTCTCACTACCATACTGGGCTTCTGTACCTCATCTGTAATTGTCAAGCGGTTTTATGCCTTCATTCCCAAGAAATTTCATCAAAAAATTCCTGTTTACCCTAAAAATCTCCTATATATCCGAGAGCCATATAAAATATACAAATAAATAAAGTTTAAACATAATATTTGAAAAAAAAAAAAAAAAACAGTACGGTCCAAGACATTCCTGAAAAATGTTTTTTTTTTGTTTTGTTTTGTTTTCAGTAAATCTACAAAGTTACCTCTAAATATTATTCCAATCAATAATTAATATTTAGACACCACTTCGGATCCTGTCACGCTTCATAAATCTTCTGCAACTCCCGCTTCGTTTGATGACATATTGTTTCATGAGTACAGCCTTTTGGGCCGTGAGCACGAACGGTTCCAGCTGTGGTGCGAAAATCCCTTGCCACCAAACATCTGGAGGATTTTCACGGAAACATCTGCCCATATGTTCACTGGGTGAAGAAGTTTCCTTCGAGACCTAAGTTGTGAGTTTGTCACCAAGAGATTATATGTGCTCTTTAAACTGATGTGGAAGTTTTGTGATCAATAAAAGTTTGATATGAATATGAATAATTCTTCGCATAACCCTTGAGTAGGAGTAGATCAGGGTTTTTAATAAAAAGAAAAAAAAACAAAAAAAAAACATGACATTATGATAAACATAAGCCAACATTATGGCGTTTAACATATCAAGTTGCAGTTTTTCCAGGACTATTTATTTCATGTCCATTGTTCAGAATTCAGGGCATCTTGTAGGCGTTTTACTTTTAAATAAATATCAGAAGTGTGAATTGCTTTGCAAGTGGTAAAACTGTTTGTACATTCAATTTACCTGCAGGCGATGCCACTGGAAATGTGATAAACATCCTAATGGGGTCACAGGTCACAAGTAACCGTATTAAATCTGTTAAAAAAGCATTAGTTGTTTGAACAGTTGATATCTGGTCTCTAAATTGCCTTTATACAATGTTAAGGCATTCTTATAAATCTGTGCTTAATTAAATATAGCGCTTCGAGAAGTGCATTAAACTCTATATTACGCTCTTCGACTATATGCTCAGACGGTGAAGGCGAAGGAAAGACTTGGCCTAAGCAACGCCATTTCCCAAGCTGATTAAATAGTTGGTGCTGGAAAAGTGCGAGAGCAAATATCAAGCTAATAGCTGAAAATAGAGGTAAGATTCAAGGGAAATGTAAAAAAAAAAAAAAAAAAAAGGGGAAAAAAAAAAAGTCACTTTGCTCTACCTTCCCTCCCCTGTGTGAGTGCTCCATCTATCCGGCACATCAAGATGCACGGTTGTGAATGTCATGCTCTGAGCGCGGAAATGTCAAAGAGGACGAGGGCGAGATATAAAGCGTGGTCTCCAGAAAGCAAATGGATGTGCAGGATCTTATTACTGAGAGTTATTATGTAACGCAGAAATAGCTCTCTAATATCACCCTTGGATTGGCAGAACAAAAAAAAAAAAAAAAAAAAAAAGAACGTAAAAAAAAAAATACGTCTTCTACATGTATTTGCATAGAACCTTTTATACAGCACGTGGGGTGCGAGTCATCAAATGTCCTACGCGGTATTAAAATGAGATACCGCCATGAATCGTTTAGGAAATCTGAATGGGGAAAGGAGGCTTTGCGTAGGTAATATCTGAGTGAGTTTGTGTACAGGGTATTGCCTCAGAGATAATATCCCTTATCTGCAGATTTCTTGGCAGCACATACAGATGGCTAGCATTAGAGCTGGCTTTGTAAGCCCTCTGAGATACAAGAATAATGATTCTCCTGAGCACAGTAGACAGCGCGAGTCCTGATGTGTCCAGCTGGAGACACCGGCGCCTGATCCAGAGACAAAGGGAGGTATCTAATGCCACGTCGAGACGGCTTAACGATACCTCGCCGTGTCTCCGTCGTCAGTCATCCACTCTTCTTAACTGGAAGGGTTTCATTATATTTTATTAGCATTAGCCAAAAGAGTATTTAAAGGTAAAATATTCAGTGCTTTTATTCCTTACTTGTACATATAACCTACAACAAAACACCAATGGATTAAGCCTTGGCCATAGTTAAAGTCTGTAAGAAAATTTTATTAGTCTGTAAGAATTATATATATATATATATATATATATATATATATATATATATATATATATATATATATATAT
>JAAGKR010006243.1:7747-32623 GCA_011419295.1 Clarias macrocephalus | reverse complement strand
TATATATATATATATATATATATATATATATATATATATATATATATATATATTTTTTTTTTTTTTTTTTTTTTATTATTATACTCTATGATATGGGGTTTATGAAATTGGTTCGGAATCAAGGATCAAAGGAAAGAAAACTTTGTCATACCGAATATTCTTATGTTGTTGTTAGTCTTTCGGCTCTATATTATTGACTAAAAAAAAGACCACCATAGAACCAGCAGTAACCTTATAATATACCTGATAATAGGCAGTTCTCTATTGTTTAATTTATTATTGATGTGTATGGTGTTAATATCTGTGTTGTAGTGGTCCTGTAGTGACGCCGTTTCATTATTTGATAATTTGCCAAACTTTTATTACAGGATATAAATTTGAGGTAAGTAGCTACATTAGTAAGCTCTTATAAAATGCACAGATCAGGACCAAGTAAAAATTTTAATAAGGTTCAATCTGTGTACATTTTCGATTATGCTGTTTACAAATGGTCTACTAAACCTTATGATCAAATATTCACAAAAATTATTGAAGAGTTTGAACAGTATCTAATGGTACAGGAGACCATCCGAGCTGCACACTTCTTGGCACAGGTTTTACATCAGGTGCCCTTCCAGATGCAACCTTCATATTTCATCTGGACTTGGGACCAGTGGTAGGTTGAGCCACCAATGGTAGGTTGAGCCAACCTGCTGTGCCCTAATACTGTACACCTTTCATGTAATAGGACAAAAAGAAAACAATTATTACAATGTGTCCTCTTTTTTTTTTCAGGTATACTGTAGGTACTGTAAGTGTACCATCGTAGTCCAAAAATACCTGTACCATGGTATATAGGACAATGGTATTCTTGGCAGCACCATGGTACTAATTTGCTGACACACTATGGTACATGGTTCTACTATGGTCCATACTTTGGTACAATGGTAAATGTTATACATATTGTAGTATGTTTTGTAGAACACATAACCAGGACACTGTCCAAAAATATGTTATACATGTTTATTTATCTCAATGGCTACCAAACCAGAGTTCAGCAGGTTTCTAATGCCTGTTCTATACCATACCAGTACAACGTATTAGAATATCACATATGGTACAGTATGTACAAACATGCCAAATTAGTTACCTCCAGAACTTGTGATTCCCAATAAATACCATAGTATTAACCAAAATATGCTGGTACATATCATAGTACTACCATCATTGGTACCCACTGAAGTGAAAAAAAAAACCCTACCCTTTAAAGTCCAATTGTGCCTGCCATCGTAATGTCTGAAGTACCACAGTAATACTATGGTATATGATGGTATGCACTATAGATTAACATAGTTCAGGGTAAAAAGCTTTCACATTAGAGAAAGATGATCAGGAATATGACTGAAGCACTTTGCTCTGACTGTTTTTTTTTTTTCTTCCCCTGGTGAGGATTTATGCGGCTGTATTCGGGAACAAGATGAAGTGGCTGGAAAGCAAAACATTAAAATAGTATAATCTAGAGCTTATTACAGCATGAGCTAGTTCCCCAGAACAATCCCATTTACCAAAATCACATACAGGGAACACACAAGCTCTTCTACACAACCATATTGAATTATCAAGAAATAAAAGACGAAAAAAAAAAAAAAAAGAGAGAAATACCCGACATTGCTACAGGTCAGTGCTTAGTGCTTATGTCGATATCAACCACGGGCTGCTTTTGACATTCGTAAACAGGCAGGAAACCTGCGAATTGATTTGTCAGCTCTTTATGTCCAACAATCAACTGCCCACCTCTGGTGTAAGGGTGCACGGTCAGTGATGTTCCATGAGTGTTTCTAAGGCCTCGATCAATCCCACTTGTGCTCTTTGACCTTTTCTGTTGAAAAAGACCGAAGTGTGGAAACAGTGCTTCTGTGAAATAGGTCAACGCTCCGAGCTGGGAAATCTCACTTCACAGCATGTGGATGTCCTGTTTGATCTCCGTGTCAACACATTCCCTCCCGAGTCTGCAAGGCCGTGTGTGAGGGTGAGCGTTGGTCCATGGTAAATGGTGCATTACCAGAAATGTCTGCACCCGGAGGAGAAGAAGAGATGAACAATCAATGACATTCAAGCATTGTTACGCGGGAGCAAGCCATCAACATCAACGGCGGAATCCATCTACATCATTTTGCCTAAAGTTAAACGATCTGTGATGAATATGTGCAATTCATTTACACTGTTTATTTCATTCATTAGCACTCTGTTCATTTAAGTGACTTTTGACTTAGATCTCACATATAAAAAGTAATAACTGACTTTTATAAATGATGCATGATACTAATTAGCAGTGGTCCTAATGTTGTGTCTCCAACAATGATTTTCCACAGGTGAAAAACACTTGCGTAATTGTACTTCGTTACTATTTAATTTAAATATTTATACATAATTTAAGTGATACTGAAATGTATTCATACATTAATTTATCTTCTATACCGCTTATCCTGTACAGGGTCAATGGGGGCTGAAGCCTATCCCTGGAGACTTTGAGCACAAGGCAGGGTACACCCTGGGCACCCTGGGTACACGTACTGTACACCGGTTTGCTTTATCTGCCTGTTTTTGGACTGTAGGAGGAAACTGAAGTACCCAAGGGAACACACCAAGCATGTGGAGAACGTGCGTACTGTAAGTTCATACTTTCAAATCAAATCAAATATTTACCTTTTTTTTTCATTTAAAAAAAGTTACCCTTTAATTAGTTATGAAGAAGGTGGCATGTATAAGGTGGTTTCCTCCAGGTACTCCGGTTTCCTCCCACAGTCCAAAAGTACCCTGGCTCATGGCCTGAGTCCCCAGGGACAGGCTCCAGGCCCCCCGCAACCCAGTGTACAGGAAAAAGTGATGTATGTGAGTGAGTGAGTGAGTGAGTGAGTGAGTGAGTGAGTGAGTGAGTAGTTATGAGGCCTTCAAAGTACCTTTTATATACCCATAAGACATTTTATTTTGTACTGTATATGCTATAGTTTATTAACAAACTATAGTGCATACCATAATATACCATAGTATTACTGTGGTTCTTCAGACATTTCCTCGGGTGGCATCGTAGGACTTTATAGGTGTGTCAGGTATGTATAAAATAACATGGTACTTATTGAGTACCACAGTGGTTGACAGACTTCAGCGGGTATCGAATGTTTGTACATAGTGTACTGTATTATCATATATTACAGAACTGTATTAACCTTTGGAAGGTACAATAACAGGTCAAATGACCTGGTTCATGTATCATTGTACCAAAGTATATACCATGGTAGAACCATGTACCTTAGTGTGGAGCATGCTGCCAAAACAGGCTACAGTACATTTAACTACATTAACCCTAACATAAATCACCAAGGCATAAAAAAGAAATGTTAGCTAATATTATATAAATATTATATTAAAGTAAGTAAATATGGACAGACTGTATCATAACTTACACTCTTGAAGTCCGGAAACAGTCATGCAAACTGCTTGGCTATAATTGTAAATTTCATTGATCCTCTCCTATACGGCACAATCATTACCTCTTGACAGGCTCTAAACAAGCTCTCCTGGTCATGTAAAAATTTTTTATTTGCTAAAATTGCCCAATGATGTAAAACATGTAAAAAACTTAATACAAGCTCTATAGGGGATTGCAAACATATGTTTTGGGAATGATCATTCATCCTGAGTTTTTGCCACCATGTGGTACATTTTCTTTCCATACTTTTTAAGGTGAATGTTCCTTTATGCCAAAATCTTTTAAATTAGCAGTTATTAAACCGATAATTAAGAAGTCTGACCTCGACCAGGCCAATTACAGGCCAATATCAAACCTCCCCTTTATCTCTAAGATTCTGAAAAAGATAGTTGCGGAGCAGCTATGCTCATATCTACATAGAAATAACATACATGAACTGTATCAGTCAGGATTTAGGACCTCATCACAGTACAGAGACAACACTCGTTAAAGTAGTTAATGACCTCCTATTGGCCTCTGATCAGGGTTGCGTAACTATGCTTGTGTTATTCGACCTCAGTACAGCTTTTGACACAATTGATCATAGCATTCTCCTTCACAGATTAGAAAATGTACTAGGAATTAAGGAACAGCCCTCTTCTGGCTCAGATCTTATTTGACTGATTGTTATCAGTATGTACTAAATGGTGATTATTCTGCATGTTCACTAGTGAAGTTTGGTGTCCCACAGGGTTCGGTTTTAGGCCCACTGCTTTTTTCCCTTTACATGCTTCCTTTGGCCAACATAATCCCTAAGCATGATATTAATTTTCACTGTTATGCTGACGACACACAGTTATAAGTCTCAGCAAAACCAGATGAGAGAAACCAGCTTGCTAAAGTTGAGCAATGTGTAAAGGATATAAGAGACTGGATGCTAACTGACGATGTTATGCTGACGATACACAGTTATAAGTCTCAGCAAAACCAGATGAGAGAAACCAGCTTGCTAAAGTTGAGCAATGTGTAAAGGATATAAGAGACTGGATGCTAACTAACTTCCTTTTGCTTAATCCTGATAAAACAGAAGTTCTAGTCATAGGACCGAATGCAGCTAGAAGCAAGATTTTAGATCACACTGTAATTTTAGATGGCCTTTCTGTTCTATCTAGTGCAACAGTAAAAGACCTTCTTTCTTTCACCTCAGAAATATTGCCAAGTTAAGGAACAAATTGTCACTAAACGATGTAGAAAAACTAGTTCATGCTTTTATCACCTCTAGGTTGGACTATTGTAAGGCCTTACTGTCTGGTTGTTCAACTAGGTGCATAAACTAGGTGCATAAACAAGCTACCTGTTAGTTCAGAATGCAGCAGTGAGAGTCCTCACTAGAATTAGAACATACATCACCCCTATCTTCACTTCATTGGCTCCCTGTGAAATTTCGCATTGATTTTTAAAATTATACTTTTGACATACAAAGCATTAAATGGTCTCGCGCCGCAGTATCTGAGTGAACTGTTGATCCGCCACGCCTACTTCGATCAAAGGATGCAGGTTGCTTGTCAGTACCGTGTATTATAAAAACTACAGCAGGGGGCAGAGCTTTTTCTTACAAAGTCCCAAAGTTATGGAATAGCCTTCCAAATACTGTTCGGGACTCAGACACAGTCTCAGTGTTTAAGTCTAGTCTAAAAAAACCTATTTATTTAGCAAAGCATTTTTGTAAATAGATTAGCCTTAGGTAAAGGAGCAGATCTGGGGGACTCATGGACGTAGAGTATTCATGTGAACTGGTAGTGTGTGTTTAGATGCTGTCTCCCCCACTCTCATTGATCACTCAGGTTTGTCGACGGTGAGGTGTTGGTTGCTTTACATCTCATGGAGCCCTCATGTCTGTGTTTCCTTCTGGCTCTCCCTTTTAGTTATGCTGTTATAGTTAGTCCTGCCGGAGTCCCTGGTTGCACTCTACACTAAATATACATTCACCCCATACATAATGTGACTGTGACCATACCTAACTGTTATCTCTCCTGTCTTGCTCTCCCCTTTCTCTCTTCCCTCTCTTCCCTTCTCTCTCTCTTTTCCTCTATCTGTTGAGCTACACGCGTCGTTCCTGAGCTGCCATTGATCCAGACTCCCTCTGCCCTCTGGACCTGCCTGACTCATCCTGGTGCCCCGCTTGTGGTTGGAGATCTCGTCACATGGATGTCCCGTGTGTCTCTTTGGGATACGTCAGATGTCTGGGGACGGTTTCACACTACTAGGAAGATGGTTCTGGCATGACGTTGACGGCCGTTTCTCTGCGGATTTGGCTACAGTCGCTCGATAGTTCAGGACTGGAATTTCCTACAAGTCTACCCGAGCTTCCAATAACTACCTGGACTCCATATTAACATCAATTAACGTCTATTAACAATTGTTATACTGAACTGCCTGCCACCCAACACACAGTATGAATGCAGATCAATTCCTGCTTTCTGTTATCACTCAAATGAGGATGGGTTCCCTGTTGAGTCCGGTTCTTCTCAAGGTTTCTTCCTACTGCCATCTTAGGGAGTTTTTCCTTGCCACTGTTGCCCTCGCCCTCTGACCATTTTTTTTATTCATACATATTCACATTTCATATAAACTTAAATAATTCTTTTGATTGTGTAAAACTGCTTTGTGACGATGTAAATTGTTAAAAGCGCCAAACAAATAAAATTGAATTGAATTGAATTGAATTAATGCCCAGGTTTACTATTGCTAGTACATGATTCTAACATCACTCTTGATTTACAACAAAAACTAATATTTATTTATTTTAAAAAGTCAGTTTGAAGCTGACACCCACGTCTTCTGTATTGCTATTTTATAGCCATTTTAATTGTGGAATGTGCCACAGCCAGATTTCATAAAGCTACACTTTGAACAATAAATGCTTGGACTGCAACTATACACTTTATTAAAGAATTGACAACTTGATTAGTTTTATGCAGATTGAAGTGTGTAACACTAACTGTGTTTTTTTATGTATTTGTGTGTGTGTGTGTGTGTGTGTGTGTGTGTGTGTGTGTGTGTGTGTGTGTGTGTGTGTGTGTGTGTGTTTACATTTCTTTACTCTGTGATTTGCTTATTATTCATTTTGTGTTCCTCCCCCTTTACTTTTTCCCCCAACTCTCGAAGCATTGCATTTGTTTGTTTTCATAATGAAATTTCTAATAAAAAGTTATTAACAACAACAACAAAAGTAAGTAAATATTACAACTTTTAACTGTTGAATGAGGTTTACGTCATGCCATTTAAAACAAAATTAGGTACTAAGTTTTTTTACTAAGTAAAAAATAGTACTAAGTAACAGTTTTAATTACTTAATACTTCATATTTGACGACATGGTTTATTATGGTGGACCAGGTTTTTCAATCACTTTTTGTAAACTTTGAGATTTCTGGCTAATTGATCCCAGTTTTTATATTTTTTTTAATTCAGCAGTCTGGTGGTGTCCTTGTCCTTGTGGCCAGATTTAGATAAAAATACTTTACATTTCACATAAAAACATGTCTTTGATATAATGCTATTGATTAAACTTCTGATTTTTTTCTTTTACTTTATAAGAGGGTTATAGTGACCCCAAATTAGAACGCAGCCAAAGCAGGAACGTCCCTATGGCTGAGTATTTCCACTTTTGGGTAAGATTTTGAGATGCTGTGTATGGTTTTACTTGAGTATGTATATAGTGGATACAGTGTGTATAGTGGATTCACATTACTGAGTTCATCCCCCTTGTTAAGATCCAGAAACTTGTAGAGCAGGCATCACTAATCTGGACCGATTGACAGTTCTGTCCAAATGCGGATGCTTTTCTGATAAATAAGAATGATGAATATACCAGTAATCTACTGCTTTGTCCCTCGAGGTGCGCATGGCTATACACATGACTCAACAGAGCCAGTTAAGGCAGTAGTTTACTGCGTATAGATTATAGATGTATAGCGTGTGAGGAAGAAACTCAGAAAGCTCGACACAGTATGGCTTACTCCCAAAAACTAAAGTAGACTATAAAAGAACCATCAAAGATGAATGGACAGATCAATATATGTTCATTCTTCCTGCGGGAAGTTTAAAAAACAGTTTGTCTCATACTTTCTGAAACCGTGGCAATAATAAAAAGCAGTAATGTGAATCGCTGCTATGAGACAAAACCCTGGTCGTTTGAGCAAACATATCTGCAGCAGTCTGAGGTGAGGAAGTGTAAAACTGACAGCCCGGCATGACAGAGCAACCCGAGTCCTTCTACATTTACCATTTATAGCCCAGCAGCATGCAAATGAAAAGTCAAAAACAAAACAAATAATGCATACATAGAGATGTGAATTCTAACACAAGCAAAATCCGGACCTTGGCTCAAAGAAAATGTCATTTAGCGGACCTTCTTAAATTTTCATTTAGGACTCTGAGTCTTTGGCAGGGTGCAATAAAGCTAATCTGGCAGCTTGTTGTGGCCAAGATCTAACTAAACCACTAAACACAGCATTTGTATTTCATGCTGTGGAGCTGGTGTTTCTAAGCTTTTAAATTTTAAGCTGGTACAGACATGTTAGGGTAAATAGATTAAGGACAAGAAAAACAATATCTTATTCCGAATGCTATCTGGCTGCAAGGCTTAATGAACACAGCTATCATGAGTTACGTGCTGGCAAGAAATAAGTGGAAGCTAGTTTCGAAAAGTTAAGATTCTACAAAGATCATACCAACTTTTTTTAATGAAATAATAATATCATGTACATCAGATCACTTTACTGTGTGCAAATGTTTAGACGTAGCTGATGAATAAAGAAAGCATGGAATGCCGTTTTTGCATCTCAAAATGTACTGTATGCGGGAAAAGGCTGACTTGAAGCATGCACTTAACTTGGTTTGGAGTGGCACTTTCTATCTCAGATGCTCTCTCTCTCTCTCTCTCTCTCTCTCTCTCTCTCTCTGTCTCTCTCTCTCTAATGTACTCACATCAGGGCTTTCACTTTAAAACATGCTGTGGTTATTTATTGCAACTCAATTGCTGGCTTTAGCTTGTTGGGTCATGTAATGGGGACAATGCGACCCAAATTGAGCTAATAATGTAAACCTGAAAAAGGCTAGACATGTTGTGTCAAAATACATTTTCTGGAATTTTGCACCGTGCTGATGGAAAGTGCTGATAGAGTGTTTTCCTTCACTTTTAAAAATATATTTCTGCATTACCCAGACCTGATGTAGGCGATAAACTTTTCATACAGGCAATAGCCAAGTAGTTGGGTTTGACAGCATAGCATGTTATCTCCTTTATAGAAAAGGTGCTACAGTAGCTAAGGTTATTTGGACTGGACGTCCCAACGCAGTCGTACAGATGGGAATAAATACAGTAGTCATTATTGGCCTCCATTGGTCGTCATTGGCCTCCACGGTCCCTAGTTGCACTACAAAGGTTCCTAGATGGATGGATGGATGGAATGTTATTTGATTGGAAATGTCACTGTTTTTAACTGGCATAAAAATAAATAAATAAATAAATAAATAAATAAATAAATTTGTCGATTTAAAGATTAAATTCTGTTTGTATTTACTTATAGTTATTCTTATCGTTAAGCTTTGGTCTATCAATTAATTCTGCTTACTTTTAGCTACTGAATATTTCCTTGCCCTGTAACGCTGTTGCATAAACAGTAAGGTCATTTTTAACTAGTTAGAAGTAATGTTAGGACTTAAGCAAAAACTTAGTATCTAGGTAAAATTGATATACATTTTCTCTGTCATGTTATCTCAGATTAACGTCTAAAATGTCATGTTTGATGTTTATGATTGCAAATATTTTTAAGGATATCATATTAAATGATCTTGTTTTAGTTGAGTAAATGTTTTTTTTCACTCAAGTACGTCTACAGTCCATTCATCCTGGCTATCCTGTTCACGGTCACTGAGGAGGTCTGACGTCTATCCCAGGTACCTCAGAGCACAAGGCAGGGGTACACCTTGGGTTGGGTATCAGTCCATCACAGGGCACAAGCAAACAAACCCTCATTCATACACCATGGGCAATCTGTAAGCGCTAATCCGCCGATATAAAATCAAACCCCTAACCCTGGAAGCACAAGGTGACGGTGCTATAACCACAAAGGCAACCATACTGCTGTCTACGGTCCAGCCACATAGTCATTTGAAAGAAATCAGCCTATGAAGCTAAGACGACTTCCTAAACTTCAGATGGTTTAAAACATTGCATGCTGGAGTCTATATTGTACCCAATAATTTGTGTTTCCAGATTGACCCACATTTGTTCATTTTTATTCCAGCTGTTTTAAGAATGAATGAGACATTTAAATTGATTTTTTTTTGTGCATTTCCTAGGGTCTATAATTGTTCTCAACTAGTTTGCTATCCATGTTGGCATTTGCCCCCAGTGTTTCTGAACCTTGGTTCGAGCTGTGCAAAAACAGGCAACTCAGGAGACGACCTTTCGCTATATCTTTTCCCTGCCTGCCTTGTTGCCTTTTACAGCCTGCATTTTCTGCGTGATTCCAGTCCATTTAACTCCATTGAAAACTGAAACCTTCATTCATGTGAGCCTTAATTACATATTAGAGAAAGCGTGAAGACTATCCTCTATTGTAGAAGGAAGAAAATCGACTTATTCAGACAGTCAAATGGTGGGTGGTTAGGAAAAAAAAAAAAAAAAAAAGCAAGAGATTGGAAGCAAATTACAGACAGACCAGAAAAAGGAGACACAGCAGATGTAATGTCAGCTATCCCTTGACAACATCTGCCAAGTGCTGAAATTAAGCTAGAAGACATCAAGGTGTGCTGGTAAATCGAGGAGGGATACTTTTACGCAGAACCTCGATTAAGGGGATGGTGGGAGGGGGGGGGGGAGTCGGGGATAAATAACTTTTCACCTAAATGAGATGTACTGTATGTTTCTTTCATAACAGCACTGTGGACCATACTGTCAATTTCTCGTTGTTTATGTCTCTGCCATGCATCAAAAAGCACGGAATTAAACGCTGAATAAAGTAAAAAAAGTTAGTTTCCCCCTCTTTAATTACATTTTTTGTATATGTGTGTGTTTGTAAAACAATAAAAATCATCATAATGATTCATACTATTAGGTAAATACAACCTCAGCAAACAACACATATATATACAACAATAACTTGAAATAATAATTTCCTGTATGTTAAAGCCATAACAGTCACTCACATCACTCTGGGGGAATGTTTCTCCTGTTCTTCCTTATATAAAACATTGTTTCAGACTTTTGAGCACATGCTCATGTCTCTGGTCCCATCACAGGCAGTTGGGTCAAGGTCTGGACTCAGGCCATTCCAAAACCTTGATCCTTTTCTTTTTCAGCCATTCTGGAGTAGATTTACTGGTGTACCTCAGATCATTGTTCCTTTGCATGACCCAATTTTGGCCAAGTTTTAACTGTCAGACAGATTTGCCTCTAGAATACTCTAGTATACAGCAGAGTTCATGGTTAACTCAATGACTGCAAGGTGCCTTAACAAGCTCAACTCATCACCTCTCCACCGCTGTGCTTAAAAGGTGGTATGAGGTGTTTCTGCTGAAATGCTGTTTGGTTTCGCCTGTCCATAGGACATTGCTCCGGACGCCTCGCTGTTTATTCAGATGCAGTTTAGAGAACCTCAGATGTGTGTCCATGTACTTTTGAGACAGGCCTTCTTCTGCCAACACTTTCAAACATACAGTACTTGTTCAGTCTTTTTCTAATTGTGCTGTCATGGACTTTAACAGGGTCTGAGGTGTATCTCAGATGGATATTTCGGATTTCAGTGGGCATTGCATGGTCGGATCTTGGGGTGAATGTGCTGGAATGCCCACTGGGAAAATTGGAACCTGTATTGTATGCTTTCCATCTAATAAGAATAATCTTTAATAAAATAATCTTTCTCACTGCAGAAGGTTGAATTCCTTCTGGCACTGGGTTCCAGACCAGCAAACCACCCAAATTTCTGCTTTGAAGTATAGAGAATGAATAAATATGTTTCAGAATTGCAAACCTTGTGTTAATTATCAATTTTAATAGAATAGTTTTTCAGTGGTCTCAGACTCCACTGTAGTTTCAAGCAATACCCTTTGTTGTATTGAGTAAAAAAGAAATGTGAATATTTGCTCTTTTATCATGCCCTTTTTTTTTAATTAAAATGTTGGAAAAAAAAATTTAAGAAATAGTCACTCAAACAAACAAAAAAAAAATCTAGTATTTTTGCCATAAACTCTTTGTTTCTGCTAGGTTTCAAACCCCCCATACCCCTCTCTTGCTTTGGTAACTGTAAAAACACATTTTGATTCAATAAGAATGAGGTGTGACTATTGGGAGCGCTATTCAATCATCGTCGCATAAGTCCCGAGGCTGGTTTGTCACACCAATTCAGCAAGATGGATCGCGCCTCATGGGCTCCGTGCGTTTTTGAATGAAGGAGTGAGCTGACACATCTCGAAGCCAACTCTCAACGGTGACTCCCGTCAGCCCGAGGGCCGATGATGATGTGTTGACCCCCTGTGGTGTGAATTTATGACATGGGAGAAAAAGCCTGACCTGACTCTTGATATGTGTATTCTCAGCTTTGTTTTGGTTGTCTCAACTTCGTAGCTTTTTCCAAGGTAAGCTTTTCTCTTATCTTGCACTTATACAGCAGGACACAAGATTTGAGCATTGGGGGATTTGGAGACTGTGGTGGAAATAACGTTATTTCCGAAATGTTTGGAAGAACATATTGTAACACTGATGGTATCACACACACACACACACGCGCATATCTCATAGTGGCAAGTTAATTCATATTCAAACTGCATTGCTTGAAGCTGTCATGATGTACAGTATGTGTAATAAAAATGAATTTAGATCATTGTAAGATTGCTGAACTGAGGAATATTATGAGTTTATATTAATGTCCTGCGGTGGGGTAGCGGTTAGCATCTCCAGGGTACCCATGTTTGGTGGATTTCCTCTCTGTACGCTGGTTTCCTCCAACAGTAGACATGCATAGAAGGCTAGTTGGCATTCCCAAAGCTGACTGGGTTATGTCTGCTCATAATAATAATAATAATAATAATAATAATAATAATAATAATTTCTGCATTTGTGGTAAAGAAATTGCACCTACTTTACATTATCCCTAATCCATTTTTAGGAGAATGTGAGTACTGTACAGTATTTAGGCCAGCACAGTGGTGTAATGGCTAGCACTGTGGCCTCACACCTCCAGGGTCGAGGGTTCGATTCCCGCCTCAGGTCTGTGTGTGTGTGTGTGGAGTTTGCATGGTTTCCCTGTGCCTGGTCGATTTCCTCCAGGTACTCTGGTATCATGCAAAGTAGGTCAGTTGGTGTTCCCGACTCCGCATGCGTGCCTTGCAAGACATTAAATGAATGCATGTGCTAATGTTTAATACATTACCATGTACAACAGACTAAAAGCACCATGTGTTTAACAAAGAAAGAAGCGTACAGTTATTGATATGGTTACACATTCTATATGGAGACGATTAACATTTAGGGAAAGTGTCAGGGCTTTGGAAAGGTCAATAAGATTACAGCCACAAGAGAGTCTTCAGAACAAGAGAAAATTTCACAACATGACAAGACATTTTGTTTAGTTTTTTTTACTATTGATTTTAAGAGAAATATTTGTCATAGTTTAACAGATAACAGGAACCAACTTGTCTCGTGATTGTTCAACAATTATTAAACGTCATTATTATATGGCAAGGCATAACGTAATTTTTCTGTAAAAAAGCCCCATTATATACTAATATAAGTAAATAATTAAATAACCACCATGTTTTAGACATTTTGGGTACACTGTATGGACAAAAGTATTTGGCCAAACCTGTCAATCATTATATGTGGACAGCTTATTAAAATACATGTACAGTGGATTACAACCTTGGATTATGAGCATAATTCATTCGGGAAGTGGGCTCGTACTACAAAACACTCTTAAACCAAATCATCATTTCCCATAAGAAATAATGAAAACTCAAATTATTCGTTCCACAGCCCCCAAAAATAAATACATAAAAATAATTGATACAATCTATAAAATGAAAATAAAACAAATTAATCTGCACTTTACCTTGCGTGTGTGTGTTTAATTAGCCCCTTCCCTCGCCTCGTTTTACACAGTAACACTCCTCCTCCCTCTCCCCACCTCGCTTTTTAAGATTCACAACAAACACACGCACACAACAGAAACACCGTTTTAACAGGAAAAAAAGAAATCTCTCTGAGACTGACATGAGCGTATATTAACAGACTCAGTTTTTAAGTTTCACAACAAGCGCATAAACACAGCGGAAACACCGTTTTAACGAAAAAAGCGAGACTGGCACGAGCGCATACTAAAGGAATCACTTAAGTAAGGTAAGGTGAGAGAGTGACGCTCGGTGTCAAAATAAGAGTCGCATGTGTGAAGCATGATACTCGGCGCTCGTAAACTAAGACTTGCTCGGTTTCCGAATAAAAATTTTTTTTAATCTTTGCTCGGTTTGCGGAACACTCGTAAACCACGTTACTCGCAATCCGAGGTTCCACTGTATATTGATACAAGAGTTGCAAGGTTGGCAAAATACTTTTGTTCATGTGTAGCAGTTTTACGGAAAAATAAACACTCATGTATCCCAAATATTATTCAGTTTTCATTACGAATAATTTTGTCTCAAATAACTCTATGGTGGTGCCAAAAGTATTCAAACAAAATGAAAATGACATTTTTTGAATGACATTCTCAAATGTTCAATTTGTTATTTCATGCATTGAAATTTCTATACAACGATCAATATTTAGCATGAGGACATTTACTCAAAAGCCTACTGTATCTGACTGGACATAGAGTCTAAAAGACGTCTGAAGGTCTCTGGTCCCACTCGCTCAATCCATGCCTGCTTGATTGCTTCCTATAGATCATGTAGAGAAGACGGTTTCTACAGTGCTACTGGGTTTAGGTCTGGAAATGACCCAGGCCATGGCCACAGAAGCTGAATACTATTGTCAAATAGCCAGCTTTTCCCTAGTTTTCAGTTAATCAGTACAGGTCTGCAGCCAGATCGACTAGAGCTAATTAGTGAAATCACCTGTTTTTTGCACTAATACATGCCATATGTCGGCTTAATAATTTTGGCTACTACTGTTTGCTTGTTAATGACTTTGGATACGGTTCTATGTAGCTGCAATTTGCATTAAAATGTTATGTCAAATATGAAAAGTTTAACAGCAAAACAAGATAAATATTCACATATTCTGGAAAAATTATTGTCTGCGGGCACAGAATGTAGTTTTGCCGGCAATCAAATTTTTTTAGAAGCTGTGAACTACTGTATCACTGACAATGGTTTTGCTGCATTTTGGATGATGCATTACATTATTTATGCATGTAGTATCTATGAAAGAAAATTAATACGTGAGATAATGGTACAACACTCAGGAGATACTGTATGTACAGAACAGTAATCGCTTTACGTACAAGAGACTTTGTGTGCAGTGGTTGCCTTTGGTTTGTCTAGTTATAGTATGTCTGCATTCCTCAGTCAGAATCAAAATGTATCATAACCGTGACCAGAGTGTAAGCAGTGGCTGATGACTGATCGGGCCTCATGTACTATGACATGGCAATATCATGACAAATGAAACTGAACTTGGTAGAGGAAAGACACTGATAATGCATTGTAAACTGAGGTTTTTCTATTGATTATACTCACTCACTCACTCACTCACTCACTCACTCATCGTCTATATTGCTTTATCCTGTATTCAGGGTCACGGTGGGGCCTGGAGCCTTTCCCAGGAGGCTTAGGGCACGAAGCAGGGTACACCCCGGACAGAGTGCCAATCCATCGCAGGGCACACATATATGCACTCACTCACACACTCACTCACACACTAGGAGCAATTTGGGAATGCCAATCAGCCTAATCTGGATGTCTTTGGACTGGGGGAGGAAATCGGACTCTGTATTGATTATAATGTTTCTCAATATCAATATCAACAAACATTGTAATTATAAGGTTTTGTTTGCAACAAACTTTTTTTTTCTTGTTCCAAATTGTTGTCATGATTCATGAGTTTGATATATATATATTAGCGTTTATAGATAGCGTTTATAGATAGAGTTATAGCGTTTTGCAAAATCACACAAAGTTTACATTGATACAAACAAAACAATTTGATATAAAATGTTGGTATTTGTGCTTTTTTTTAATCACCTTTTTGAATTAAAGAATCCAAAAACAATATTTTGTACAGCGGCTTGACATAGTTCTAGCTTCTTCCGTAAAACACTTAAGATGAAAAATGATGGATAGATCTCAATTTGCTGTCAAACTGTTTATATACACTCCATACATGTGTGCATGTCATTCTGGATAATACTGATGCACAACCTAACACATGCCCTTCCTCTGTGCAGAACGCTTCCTGATTACTTTTAAATCAAACCTTGTTGAAGAAAAGTGAGAATATACTCAAATAAATGAATAAATAAATAAATAAATTTAAAAACGATTAGTTTTATGAAAGTGAATTAGCCTGTCTGATAGTCAATTACTGTCAGCTAAATCAGGAAGAGGTTGTTATGTCAGTGAGAAGACAGAGAAGATGGTGATGACTACGTGCTGTTCTTAAATCACACTGGATGAGTGAATATTTCAGGCGATTCATTACGGCGGATTTTAAAGTGTGAAGAGAAGAGCATTTCCAAAACATACAGTATGGTATGTTCGTTTCTTTGCATCAGTGTGATAACAGTTTGTATTAGTTTGTTTTTTTTTTTTTTTCAAATTTGCACTGATAATGCATTCACACCATTTTCATTCGCACAAGTAGAAGCATTCTGTAGAGCATGACTCCACACTCACAGTTATCAGATGTTTAGATTTACAATATACTGTAGCCTACCATAAATACAGCCAGATAAACATCAAGTTTCCAGTTTATTAATTACACCTGCCTTGTACTATATTGTACATAAAGCATTTTTTTAGCGTCCCATACTGTATGTTATTCTATTTTGCTGTGTATAAGCTCTTAGGCATCGTCAGTGGTACAGTATCAGTCCACAAGAATTTTCATTAAAAGCTGACGATTTACTAGGCTGCCTACAGTATAACAGTGATTATATATGAACAGGTCTGCAGTTCACTAAGAGGGTCCACAGATCCTTACACAGTGACCCGCAATAACAGATGAAGTGAGGTGGCATTATACTGTATATATTTACAGGTATTTCACTGCATTGGGGAAGAAAAAAAAGGTGATTACTTCTGACTGGACTTCCATCAGCTTTATAGTACAGTCGACACAATGTGGTGTCCAGTTCATGTGTGAAAATGATCCCTCGTGCTCCCAGAGCCACTCTTTCACAACCTGAGTTCTGGATGATGCCCGTGCCATCAGAGAAAATAAACACATGTGATTGTCTGGTCATTCAGTACATCCGGGTCGTCAGCTGACTCCATTTTATTGCCACATGACGTTCCTGAGTCGAGACCTGAGCAACTGAAGCAACCCCAGATTACATAACACTCCCTCCAGAGGCTCGTACAGTGGGCGCGATGCCCGATGGGTGCATGGCATCAAGTGCATTCCTTCTTATCCTGACGCGCCCATCAATCAGAATATGGTCAGTCCGGCCTCATCAGACCACAAGACCTTTTAATGCTTCGTAGCAAACTGAAGACTTTTTCCTCTGATTAATCTTAGTACTGCTCTTATAGAAAAAGAAAAACAGATGTTTAGTACCAATCCTGTGCGTTCTCATCACACTGTGTGTGTGTGTGTGTGTGTGTGTGTGTGTGTGTGTGTGTGTGTGTGTGTGTGTGTGTGTGTGTGTGTGTGTGTGTGTGTGGAAATGCTCTTACTTTTACTTTCTACTGATCATTTTGTAACATGCAACTTCACCAAACATTTACATCATCACCATTCATGTTTTTTTTTTTTTTTTTTCTGGCCACATATCCTCCACAAAAGTGTTGGTTCAGCACTATAATTATAGGTTTTAATAATGAATAAGAGTTCTAAACTCAATTCCATCATTTTCTTTCATTCAATCATTTTAACCTTCTGAAATTATGACTTTTTTTTTAATGCTCTGATTTAAAACTTAAACGAAATGATCTAATGAACTTCCATAATTTCTTTTGATTGTGTAAAGCTGCTTTGCGACAATGACAATTGTTAAAAGCGCTATACAAATACAATTTAATTTAATCTACCTTGTTCATTATCTTGCAGGTGACGCTTGAGGATGGTACTGATTTTAACATCCAATTTTAACTTACTTGCTAAAAATATGTTCACTTACCAGCAATACCATCTGAGCATGTAAAAGTCCTTCCATCTCATGACACGGAAGCCACTCAGCCGGCTACAGTATGGCTGCCTATATTTACACAGGAAGGGGGGCGGGCATGATTACAGATAGGGCAAATGAGGGATACAGTGGTATGGCCCATCACTCCAGGTCATCTGACACACCTCAAGTGTCAAAGTGTGAACTGGGCACTTATAGGGCTGTATATATAATATATATATATATAGAAGAAAAAAACGAGTGGCCATCATTACTTTAAGAAATGAAGGTCAGTCAGTCGGAAAAATTGGGAAAACTTTGAAAGTGTCCCCAAGTGGAGTCACATAAACCATCAAGCGCTACAAAGAAACTGGCTGACATGCGGACCGGCCCAGGAAAGGAAGACCGAGAGTCGCCTCTGCTGCGGAGGATAAGTTCATCCGAGTCACCAGCCTCAGAAATCGCAGGTTAACAGCAGCTCAGATCAGAGAGCAGGTCAATGCCACACAGAGTTCTAGCAGCAGACACGTCTCTAGAACAACTGTTAAGAGGAGACTGTGTGAATCAGGCCTTCATGGTAGAAGATCTGCTAGGAAACCACTGCTAAGGACAGGCAACAAGCAGAAGAGACGCGTTTGGGCTAAAGAACACAAGAAAGAACAACTCGCTGAATGAGAAAGGGTGTCCAAACTTTTGCTCTGTACTGTGTATATATATAAAGACAACTACTGCTAAAGATGATTTAGTAGCTTTTAGACGATCAGATGGTGATTAGTAACGTAAGGTCTAACAAACAGACTATCAGTAAATCCCTACATAATGTTATGTGATGTAATGAGGTGTGCTGAGATAATAAAACTGTCAGAAAATCCCTCTTTTAGCCATATGGCCCTGTAGTGATGATTAACAAACTGTCTCTCATATCATATTGTTAATGCGATGTAGAACCATGCATACATCCATTTTCTATAATTAAACACTTATCCTCTACAGGGTCGTCTGAAGGTTGGAGTCTATCCCAGGAGACTTCGGGCACGAGGCGGGTTACACCCCGGACAGGGTTCCAGTCCATTGCAGGGCACACATGCACACACTTGCATTCAAACACCATGCACACAGAATCGAACCCTCAACCCTGGAGGTGTAAGGCCACAGTGTTTATGCTATTGTGCCGGCCTCAATATGGAACCATTTATTGATAAATTACAATATTAGTGAATTCATCCATCCTTTTAGGAATCTCTGGAGTCTAACCAGGGACCATGGATGACATTGCATTTATTCATTTTCTATGACTGTCAACATTCACATGCAAATTCACACACTACAGGCAATTCGGAAATGCCAATTAGCCTAATCTGCATGTCAAGTCCCACCCACCAACAACGCCATGGGAATTGAACCCGGAACCTGGAGGTGCAAGGCAACAGTGCAACACTAACACCATGCCACCAATATGAATAAAAATTCTCCTGAAAATTATTTACCACTAATAAAGAAATAATAATCATCATCATCATCATCATCATCATCATCATCATCATAATTAACATACAGAAGACAATCAGTTTTTAAATCCCTGCCTACAGTATGTCTTACAATTAAGATTAAGAGCCATGTGGAATAAATTCCCTTTTTTTTTTTTGTTCTGGTTCAAGAAATAATTCACACATAGGTAAAAAATAAAATAAAATAAAAGTAAATAAATAAATAAATAAATAAATAAACCACAACAAGAAGATTAAGTCACCCGTCATGCCCTGTGAATCCCATTTCCACCGTCACTCTGATAACAGAAATGATATAAACATGTTTTTCTTCTTCTTCTTCTTCTTTTTCAATCCACCTTCATGAAAGTCATTTGTTGTGGAATTTCGCACAGAGCCGTTGAGAGGAAGGTCTTTGTTTAATTCAAATAGTGGAAATCATTAGCTGTATTCACATGGTCTGCTGAGCAAAGCCAATCACCTTGCCACTGTTAATTTAGCTCCTCGTTGTTTAACATGGTCTTTGTCCATTTCACTCTGACAGCCCGAGAGCGATACCAAGCTCGGAAAATGGGAAGAATAAAGGGAGGATAAAAATGAACACATTTAGTGGCCTCCGGGTCAGTTAATATCAGGGTCCACTATTGAGTTGTTCCAGGGTATTGTGTTAGTGCCAAAAGAGCCGTACAATATGAACCTGCCATTCTGTAGGTCCTCGCTTTGTTTCACCTCCGAATGAAAGTCAGAAAATAGGCGGACTGCTTCATTTGAATATTTTCTGCGACCAAGTATTTGGTACTGTATGTATATGCCTTTATGAATGTATATCTTTGTTTATTTTCTGCAAACCTCCAATATCCTGTGCTGATTTTTTTAGCATTGCTCCAATCTTAAAACGTCAGAGGTAAACTGTTTAATTTTTGTACAACAATACTGTAGAAATCACAACAGATTTTTGACACAGGATTGCTGATGTAGCTTATAAATAAATTGTTTTTTTGACAATTCGTCATAAATTGTATTTATTCAAGATGTTGCTTTATTAAATATGACAATAATAAAGGAAAATGATGGGAACCAAACTGATGCTACAATTTTTCAGAGAGAGACTTTTACAGAACAGTGTGTTTATCAAACATGTATCACCAAAATATGTCTCCAATCAGGGGGCAAAAATGAATGTATGAAATTTCATGAATGCAGAACAACTATAAACTGTAATTAGCCTGATTCTAAAGGGGCTAAATGTGAAATCTTTAACTATGGTGATTTTTAAGCTTTTTTCTTTTTTTCCCCCCCGATTTTCTCCCTAATTTAGTCGTGTCCAATTCCTCCCTGTCACTAGGGGGCTCCCACATTAAGACTACTACTACCACTCAGCCTGGAGGGCAAAGACTATGACGTGTTTCCTCCGAACCACGTGACGCCAGCCGACCGCATCTTTTCGAATCGCTCGCTCTCGCACCGTTGGGGGCGGAGTAACACACTCGGAGGACGGCGCTATCCGCTCCCTCTGCTGCGCGAGCTCACAGACGCCCCTTACTGGCTGTAGAGCCGTGATTAATGTGGGAGCACCAAGTACCTCTCATCCCGCCCCTCTGAGAGAGCTCGGCCAATCAGCTCTCTCTAGACCTCCGGCTGCGAGAGGTTACAGCATCACCCGGGAACCGAACCACTGCACCATTAGGAGGCCCATTTTTAAGCTTTTTAAAGCATATCATAACGACATGCAATTTAACATACGTAACCTTGTCAAATTAAATCACACATCGAGTGTGATTTGAATTATGCATATTTTCCTGGTTCCTCATTCCTGGTTCAATAAGCGCTTAGTTTATTACTGTATCACTTTGGGTTGCTGAGATATAGTAAGTGTGAATCGTTTCACCAGGAGGTCTTCGGAAAACAGTCAAAATCCGATTTCTTCAATTTATATATATATATATATATATATATATATATATATATATATATATATATACATAACGTCACGGGTATTGCGACAGGCAAACACACAGACAACTGCTCCATGGGTTTCCAGTCAGGCAGGCCCGCGGCCACCCTCAGATGCAAGGCAACGCCGCCATGATGGCAATCAGGAGGATGCATGACACCTGGATGCAGGTCTATATACATCAGGCCCCCAACACTAAGCAATAGACATGTGGACATTTAGGTAGCACCAGGTCTAGGAGCATTGCTCCGGTATAGAGAAATGTGAAAAGATAAGAGAAAAGTGAAAAGAAAAGAAAAAGTGAAAAGAGAAAACTAAAAGACAATAAGGAAGGATTAACTCTGTCTGCAGGGGACGTGGGACTTCTTTGTTATATAGGTTATGTTTGTCTTTGTTCCATTAGTAGTTTGGTGTTCAATTAATAAACCCTCAAAATGGGGCAAAGCCTCCCATAAGTGTGCACAATCACACCCACAGCTCACACACACCTTCACAACCTTCCCTGCATCAGGGCTCTGTAGAATTAACAGAAGATTCCGCGATGTAGTAAGAAAGAGGGAACCATCAGCTTGATTGTGACACCAGGATTTCCCTGCTAACCTTTGTGCTTTAATAGCGAAAATCAATGATAAGAATAATGTTTATCTTTCACAACTGAAGTGCTTTAAAACAATGTTTAGCATTAAAGCATTTTAAATTCTGTTAAAGGATCAGGAAGTATCTCTCAAACTGACTTTAGACAAAATGTAAAATATTTTTTTCTTACCGCAAAAACTGACCCATGTGACTTAATACCTGATATATATATATATATATATATATATATATATATATATATATATATATATATATATATATATATATAAACAGGCTGCATGGCAGCAGTTAGCACTGTCGCACTGCGCCTTCTGCATCTGAGTTTGAATCCCGCCTCGGGACCTAAAACATTAAATCTCCTTGTAATCCTCCAACATCAAAAATATATATAATTATTTACCTTAATTCAATTAAATTCAATTAAAATCATACTGTGTTCTTAGGAGACTGGAAGTTCAAAGTACCTTAGGTACAAAGCCTACAACAAGGACTATTGCTGATCCCAAAGCTTCAACAGTTGTAGCTCTGTATGATGAATCCTAAAGGTGGCATGGTGGCTAAGTGGTTAGCACCTTCCCCTCCAGGGTCCGGGTTTAATTTCCAGCCAGGTTCGCTTCCCACCTCCATGGAGTTTGCATGTTCTCCCCATGCTTGGTGGGTTTCCTCCAGGTACTCCGGTCTCCTCCCACAGTCCAAAGACATGCAGATTAAGCTAGTTGGCGTTCCCAAATTGCCCACAGTGTGTGTGTGTGTGTGTGTGTGTGTGTGTGTGTGTGTGTGTGTCTGCAGTAGATTGGCACCCAATTCAGGGTGTACTCCTCCTTGTGTCCTGTGGTCTCCTGTGATAGGCTCCAGCCCCCGCCCCTTGACCCTGTATACAGGATAAAGTAATATAGATGATGATTGAGTGAGGAGTGGGATGTGTGCCATGATGTGATTGTGGCACGAGGTCAGGGATTATGTTTTATTTAAAGATACAGATAGATATGGAGATACAGTATATATATAAAGCAGTTACCGCCAATGTAAAGGTCTATATAAATGTGAGTCAGTGTGCCTTGTCCTCTTGAACACGGCGTGATCAATTTGCAGCAGAAGCATCAGAGAGTTCTTGGAGACGACCTTGGGTTTACAGCCTAATAAAGCTGGGCTCTGCTCTGCTGTTCCACTCGCCAACAGGACCAGCTGGACAAATTTGCAAGAGTAACTGCAATCCATTACATTGTTTTTGTTTCCCAAACCCAATTTCCAGTCCCCACATTAAGGTTAGCCATGTGAAACTCACAGTCATGTATTAATGTGCACGGCCTAGAACTATTGTAACCCAGGCGGGAAAATGCATCATAGAACAAACTGCAAATTTTAGTAGGATAAAAAATTTAAGACATATAGATTTTAATCGGATGCATCCATAAATTATTAGCATTATTGCACCTTTTTTGTATTTGTAGCTAGAGTGGAGGTGATGCCACTGATAAGACACTTGCATTTACATCTGCAATACTGGAAAGTGCCATGTCCCTTTTTTCTTTCTTCTTACTGGATTACTGTAGGTAAAAAAAATAATAAAAAATCTCACTAAAACCAAATCGATCTTTGTAATCTCAAGGAATAGTTTTCTTTATACAGCAGCAAATTTCTGATGTCCTCAATATGGACAGCTTTTTTTTTTCTTTCACAATGTCAAAATTTGGACAGTAAAAAGAAATGCACATGTCACTTTTTGGAAAGTTGTAAAAAATTGAATGTGAGTCCTTCTGCATTTTAATGAGTCTCTGAATATTCTGAGAAAGCAACACATGATCTGATCAAAAGATCAAAACACATGTAATGGTGAGGCAATACACTCAACATTAAAAAAAAAAAAATTCCATCATTGTTTATCACATTTTCTCTTTATCTTATGCAGTTCATCATTTAATCATCAGACAATTTTTTTCTTTTTCACAAAGTATTTTGTCATGGTTTCTTTGCTTGCGAACCCGAGTCTCAGCCAAAACAATGGCACATTCCAAACACAGTAGTATATTGTGTTGTCTGGTTTGATGTGTGCTCTTTTTGGTCACCACTGTGTCTGGCTGCAGTTGATTGGATAATTGGCAGCTTATTTTGGCTTGACTGCCATCATTGGCTGGTGAAAGCAGGAGGATCTTGGCAGCACTTTTTATTACACAACCTCGATCCAACATGGTCTTTATGATTGAAAATTCATAATTCTGCTTATAGGCCAAATCATATGAAAAGTTGAGGTGGATGGTTAAAGTTGGATCAAGGGCCAGGATGACTTCATTTTTATAACTTTGTTATGAAAAAAAAAAAAAAACACATTTAGTTTTACTCTCAGTTGTTAGAATTCCATGGTTTCAAGTTGACTGATGAAACATCTAGCAGAAAACAAGCTCCCACTTTATTATACACCACGTCCTGGCTACATGTCCATCATTCTCTAGCCCAGTAGTAATGTTTTCCCCATGAAGCAGACTAGGTTTATTTGCCAGGCTATGGTTTGCAGCATTCCCGCCCACCATGTTCAGACACTTCCAGGTTGGTATGTTTGATGTTTATTTCATGCACCACCTCTCAATTGTGGTGTCAGCATAAAGCAATTCAGAGCGGGCAATCTGCGACTGGCTCGCTATTACAAGTGACACGAACAGAATAAAATTAGGTCAGTTTGAAACGGATGTTCTCCTTGTTTCAATTTTTTCTTCATTTTTTTAAATCATTTTGCAGCCTTGTTTCGTTCAAAAACGATCTAAGGACAGTAAAAGTAAACTGTTCAGATAGATGTAAGAATATCTCTGTGCTAATGCTTATATTTAATAAGGTTAGGGAGAATCTTCAATCTCTTCCTCATCATCATCATCATCAACATCAGTAATATCATCAACTCTGGTTACACAAGTGTGACAGTCTTCCAAGTGATCAGCTGTTGATGGTTCTGCACCATGTCAATAGAGGCCCACTTTAACCTCAATGTTGGATTCTTGGTGAATTCTGTGCATGAAGTTGATGAGCATAAGGGAGGCCAGTTGTCCAAGAAGTCCAGGACGAGTTCTGCACCA